>OX463839.1:45825016-46082516 GCA_949825065.1 Odontocerum albicorne
ACTATTGGATATACTGTCTTCAGAAAGGAAACACACACGAACAGGTATCTCAATGCAGCGTCACATCACCACCCCGCTCAACTTCGTGCAATACAAAATACTCTAATAACAAGATCCGAAAGACTGTCCGATGAAAATAACAGACTTCAAGAAATAAACACAATCAAGACAATATTATTAAAAAATGGTTATTCGAAGTCATCTACCCAAAAATTAATAAAAGGTCATAAACTAAAAACAAAAAGGAGCCTCAAGAGTATATTGAAAAAATGGTAAAATTGCCATATATAAAGGGCACAACAGACAGAATCAGCAAAATACTAAAAAAATCATAAAATTAAAACAATCTTTAAACCATACAAAAATACCAGACACTTTTAAATCAATTTAAAGACACAATACCCAATGAATCACATGGAGTATATGAAATACCATGTACTTCGTGTGAAAAAGTTTATATAGGGCAAACCAATCGCCGTATAGAGGTAAGAATTGAAGAACATAATCGTGATATAAAAAAATAAAAATATTCATTCAACTCTGGCTTTACACAAATTAACCGAGGGACATAAAATAGATATACAGAAATCCAAGACCTTAGCCAGAATAAATAAAAATTCAGAAAGACAATTCCGAGAAGCTATAGAGATTATGAAAAGACCAAACAGCTTAAATCATAGAGATGAAGCCCGAAGCCCTCGCAGATGTATGGATTCATCTTTTTAATCCTAATGCACCAGAAACGTATAATCCTGTAATTCCAACGGATAACAGCAATACAATAAGAAATACCTCTACCAAAAACCAATCAATAACGTCCTACTTGAAACCTTTACCTGAAAATATTAAAAGAACTAGTGAAAGACAGAGCAACCGATTCAAAAAAAGGAAAGAAAAAAGAAAAAGAAGACGAATTAAAACAAAAGTCAACATCACTACACAAACAGTTTGCAAATAACTCCCAAGAAGATGACAGATGCGATTCTGTCGAAAGCTCGGAGACAATTATCTCAAATTACGCGGATAAACCGTAAAACCAAAATGACATATTCATTCATCCGTGAAAATCTTAAAACAAATATATATATATATATATATATATATATATATATATATATATATATATATATATATATATATATATATATATATATATATATATATATATATATATATATATATATATATATATATATATATATATATATATATATATATATATATATATATATATATATATATATATATATATATATATATATATATATATATATATATATATATATATATATATATATATATATATATATATATATATATATATATATATATATATATATATATATATATATAATATATATATATATATATATATATATATATATATATATATATATATATATATATATATATATATATATATATATATATATATATATATATATATATATATATATATATATATATATATATATATATATATATATATATATATATATTTAGTGGAAGGCGCGGGAGAGGAAGGATATTATGTCTGGATCAAGTAAATGATATTAGATCAAGTAAATGTTATCAGAAATCAGAGGTTGTGTGGATATATAAGAGGCGAAGGATGTGTGTCAAAATATAATAGTATAAGGCTCTGCCCCCTCTGGCTACCCCGACAGGTAAATGGCGTGATGGTATGTACCCGTATGTATATCTCAGACATATAACTCGGGATTATGAAACAGTATGGATACTTCATAGACCCATTTAATCATTCATTTGAACCCATGTAATATGATTATGAAGATGAGTTTTGCTGACTCGAGTTTTTCCACGCACGTATCGTTTATTCAAATAAACGATACGTGCGTGGAAATACATACAAATATAATTTTCAAATATTAAAACTTATTAAATATATTATTTATTCTGTGGCTTTATTTATTATGTTGATTTTATGAGTTTTAGTCATATTGAAATGGAGTTGGTTTTTTTCAATCGTCTTAAACAGTTTCCAATTTAAACTTGGAGATTTAAGTATTGTATTACCTTTTCGTTGTATACAATACAATCTATCGTTTATTGTTATGAGTGAAGAGTCAAACCATGTGGCCTAATTGGTAAGACGCCTATCTTCCAACCCGGAGGTCGCGGGTTTGGTTTCTGTAAGCACCCAATTTTATAAAAAAGATTTTCATTTAAGTTATGATTCATAACTTTCTGGTCGGTTGGGAGAATTTGCCATTTCACAATTAACCTACTAAGTTATACTTTATACATCGAGAGTGTAATACGATACGAGGCGGGTCGTTGACTTTGTTTTCTACAGCAACATACCTTTCAATATCTTTCTCTATCTTTTTCACTTCGAAAACGTGTTTTTCAATTAGCAAATATCCTTAACTTGTTCTTATGTCGAAGCAGATACTTTCAGTTTTAATTATTTTTTAAATCAAAATTATATAAAGGTAGATATTGAGAATAGTCGAAGCAGAGATATCTCTATGGTGAAATTAGTACCACATTTATTCTACTATTTCTTTGAAATTGTTTCTTCCCGCGATGGCACGCGAATAGTTCAATTTGCGAAAATGTTCGGAAAATTTCCAAATATGCAAATTTTTCAATATCGTCGAATTGATATCGATAGCTCGTGCGTGGAGCGGACTCGTTGCGGCGAAACTTATTTTTGTCATTACCGTTGGAATAAATTAATAGCAAATTTTTAAGGAATGTTTTTAATAAATTCAAAAAAGAACGAACGTGGATCCACCTCAGTGCCTTGAACTGGTTTTTAAAGAACATTTTTTATGAAATTGTTAAATATGGACCGAAATTTATCAATACAAGATCGGTATGGAACCGCCTTCATTGTATATTTCAAGGCACAACATTTTCAACACAATGTCAGAATTTATTTATTTGTGAGTAAAAATCACCACAATACAACTTTTGTATTGAGATAGTGGAATATTTATTTAACCAAAATATTCTTACTCCGCTTAACCCTCCTTTTAACCCTGAGAGATCGGCGCACTGCTATAGCAGTGGAAGAAATTTGTTCTACCCTTGTATTCTAAATGAATATCATTCATTTAGAATACAAGGGTACATATTCTAAAATATATTTATGTTGTAAAAATATATTTTTTTTTGTTTTTTTGTTGTTTAAAATAAATATTTATCACGAACGTCCGAATCGTAAATATATCTCAGCACTAGATAGACAATTATATTTTTTTCTCGTAGCGCTCTCAGGGTTAATTTCGTCCCGAAAATAAGTCATTAAGGTACTCGTATCTCGAATCTTGAAAAAAATACGTTTGTTTCACTTGATGATGTCATGTTTATTTTTTTTTTATTATTTTCTATTCACTACAGTTTTTATTTTTATGAGTTCACTACCGGATTCAAAACCCTCCGTTTTCCAAGTCAGGTGAAGATGAACTAAATTACAGGTCTAGAATATATTTTCTAATTGCAGTAGGTACAAGAGGTGGGGGGGTTAGGTAGGCGTCAAATAAAACATTGGTAAATACATAAAAAAATAAGTATTTTATTTATTTTATTAAAACAAAGAAATCGTTCAATATTCCCGACAGGCCGTGAGTCATACCACAAATTATGATTGTTTTCTCGTTTTTTACGCGACTGTAAAGATTGGAGAACACGATGATTGCGGACAGTTTCAGTTGCTCCTAGGGGAAGCTAAAATTAGGAATATTTTAGATTTATTACGACGTCATTAAAGCAGTTTTGAATTAAAAAAATATATATATTTTTTATTATCGATTTATTTATCCACGTGCTTTTTCAGTTTACATATCTTTTTCCCGTTTCCATTGTCTTTAATGTTGTTGATTTCCATTTTTGTTATGTGATATGTTTTAAAATTTGTTTAAATGATTGGATTTGAATTGTATATCTTTTGTATTGGATAATTTGTAATGAATTTCGATATCATATGAAGGTTGCGGCCGTTAAAAATAAATACATTAATTAATTACTCGTGAACAGCTCTACTTCAAAACAACGCTGACCTTTAGCTATTGAAGTGTGCGGTTATTACCAATCCGAGTGATGTTTAGTATCCCTGTGTATGTACGGTGGTCATCGTAATAGTATAGATTTAAACTCATTATAGCTCTCAATAATTTATATTGTATTGGATTAACAGACTTCTGATCTAGAATCATTCCCGAGCTAGTCGTAAACCGATGGAGTTATGCGGTGTTACACTTCTCCTTACTGTGCCAGTGTGTTGAGGCCATTGCCGGACCGAAAGAGCTGCGGGGGATTTTCTTAATTTTTGGCATCAGTCGCCGTCCCACAGGAAGGTGGATAACATAGTTATTGTCTATCGTATACACAAATCAACGTATCCCATTGTTTCAAATGCTAGGAGCACCTTCTTACAAAAAATCTATGCAATATAACCAGCGGCGGACTGGCAATCAATAGGATTGTAAAATTAGCGGAACTGACCCCTTTGTGATATCAAACACTTAGCGCGCAACCCCTCCCCCCGCCATTTTTCACATTAGCAGTTATCTAGTAATTTGTTTTTTGATGCTTAAGGCCTCGGCCACACAGGTAGGAGCCTCGCTTGGTGCTTAGAACTATGTTGCGAGTTATGCGACATCTTAGCGAACCAACGTACCGCATATTATCGCAATGGCCACACTACGCTTCGCGCCACGTTGCATGACGATTAGTCATCGAGTGAATCTCCTAGCGAACAGACGTGTTGGTTAATTTACAAGATGGCGGAAGTTTTAATGACAGCTGTGTATAAAAGGGAACCTTTGTGGAACCCATCGAGCAAATTATAGAAAAATGTACCTGTAATAAAATCACTTTGGAATGAAGTTGCACAGCAAGTAAATAAAGATGGTACGTTGTAATGAAATTGGTTAGTTTTGAGAGTGACATCGTGTGTTGATTCAACCGCTCCCAACTGTCAAATGAATTTGTGCGTAGCACTTTGGTGTGACCGGGCATGAAGTCACCTAGTATATGAGTCACGTAAAACCTAGCTTAGCACCTAACGAAGCACTTTGGTGTGGCCTCGGCCTTAGTGTTTGTTATATCACCATTATTAATCTTGCTTAAGATGACGTTTTCACAAGACTTCATTCATAAACGATTACATATGCGATTGATTTAAGGAATTTCGTATATTTTAGCTTGGAAAAATACCTCGCAGGATCCTATGATGACGTGAGCAATCTAATGCGCTAGAATACAACTCTTTGTTGGAGACCTGATTAAAATTTCCGATAGTATATGAACTATCAAATATCGGAAGATTTATTTTACAAAGGTTTTGTAGTTCGTCTTCCCTTAGTAATTTTTCTGCGGTTTTCTTAGCAAATATGTGTTTCTGCACATTTGTAGGTGGCTAATATAATGGCCAAAGCCACTGCCTTCCTATCCTTACACTCAACTTAAATATATTTATTCAATAATATTTTTAATCTGTCAAAAGTAGTGGGTTCGAGTCTCGAGTTGATGCGCCCTTTAAAAGAGTTTGCTATCTAGAATTGATTTATTATTATTATAATTATTTTAAGCAAAACCATGCCAACCAAGGCCAATAATGACAAGTTAAACTTCTGCGTAATATTAAAGCAACATAACATGCTGTGCAGTTTATGTCGTTTTTACGTGAGCCCAGTTTTTTCCCTCTCGTAATTATTCGCAACGTTTGTGAATTTCGTCGTGAAGTATAGGGCTCATATTTTACCATTTCAGTCTGCGTGATCTTTCCCTGTCCGAAGACAGCCTTAAATGAAGTTTTAACGGATGTCCTTGAAGGACGTGCTGATGGTTTTGATTGTCTGGTATTTAAATAAAATACGTCAATTAGCGATGCGGAAAGAGAGAGTGAATGAATCAATGAATAATAAATAGTGATTAATGATGCTTTCCTGTGCGTGCAGAGATGGTCGATTGAAATATTGCAGACGTCGCGAATAATATTGTGGGTAGACAATTTGTTGGCGAAAACGGCGAGACAGCGTGATGCGTTCTCTTTCTACTGTGGAATGTATCGTAAATAGTATTCGTGGGAAAACAATATCAATGTTTTGGTATGCGACCTTTGGACATATCCGAAGGTCGTTTCGTCGGTCGTTGGCCGTGCGTGTTGACAATATTCAGGGACGACCGTAGTTCCTACAAAGTGAATGGTTGAAGTAAAATAGTCACTAAGTACCAAAAAAAAAAGTATGTAGTTTCGTTCTATATGTCATATAGAAAGAAACTGCAAACTTTTTTTTTTGTTTTTTTTTGGTACTTAGTGCCTATTTTACTTCTACCATTCAAGTGTATTACGAATGAATAAAAAAGAGTAACAAAACAAATGTACAGTGCAAATGTAAATGAAACGCGTGGTAGAGGAAGACCGAGGAAAGTATGGTTGGATTTAGTGAATGACATTTTGAAAAAATATGCGTTAGAAGTAAAAGATATCGGAGGAGCTGTATAAGAAGGTATATGGATGTGGAAAAAGGTAAACCTTTTGTGTGTCGAGATAGAAAAGTCTGGCGCTCTGTTCTCTCTCCCTACCCCAGCAGAGAAACGGTGTGATTGTATGTATGATAAATGAACAACTTGTATTGCAGCTATATTAAACTTTCGTTATGTACAGTGCAACCTAGTGGGGGCCTAATATCATGTGGTAATCTATTCCAACCAACCAGAATTTTTTTGAACATGCATAAAGTAAAAAATAGACTAGAATTATTTTTTAGATCTGGGCTCGATTCGAGTCAGGTCTCTTACTAATTAGGCTACGGAAGTGGTTAAATTAAACATGTATTTCGAGTTTTGTTAACTCAAATTTGAGTATTTGCAAAATTCTTTATACGTTAGTGGCCAACGGCTGTAGAGTTCCCTCACAATATCCTACACAAAACAACACGTGTAGCGCAAGAAGAATGCGAAGGGGGCGGGTGCGGCAAAACAACATGCGTTCAAATATTGACGAGATTAGAAAACGCCCAAATAGTGTGTTACGAGGTAAATTCTTTGCCAACTGAAACCCAATGTTCTTTTATTGTTTTTGTGTAATAAATGTCAGTTACACTATCCTGAATGTAGTTTCTATACATAACATATTATACAATAAAGCCATCTTTATGAGGATCATGTTTGTCTCGTAACAATAATAATGTTCCAAGACAATACATACACGTAGTTCAGTGTTCCATTTTAAATTTTTGGCTCCAATTACGACTAGAATTATAGTCATCATCATTGTCAACCAGGGTCGATCCACTGCTGGATGAAGGTCCACCCCAAGTTACATACGAGCATACGAGATTTGTTAACCATAAAGAATACTTAATTGTAATTCGTTTCGTATTGTTAACCATAAAGAATACTTAATTGTGATTCGTTGAGTCAGACACTGTTTATTCTACTTTATATAAAGGGTGGCACAACAAGAATTGCAATTTTTAATTTGCCGCCATTTTTCAGCTGTCAAACGTAAAATATTTATAAAATATTTATAATGATGTTTTCACAATTTTTATAATAAATTTCAATAATCTAAGCGTTCTGCAATCGTGTACCGTGATTAATTTATAGGTTACGTAGATGATGTATGCCCATTATACAATAAATATTATGTTTGATACCTGAAAAATAGGGGCAAATTTAAAATTGCAGTTCTTGTTGCCCCACCCTATATAACGGTGTAACCCGACCGGTTTCAAGGTTTTCACCTCATTATCAAGGGAGTACAAACAAGACTCCCCTAACGATGAGGTGAAAACCTTGGAACCGTTACGGTTATACCGTTATATATTAAGTGGGATAAACAGCGTTGGAATTAAAAAATAGTTGTCTTTAAACCTCTATAGTGTTAATGCCTTAACTATAAAAAAATACTTAATTTTATGGCGTAACTACTTAAATGTAGGTTTTTTGGAAATCATTTCATAACTAAATTTTTGTAGCCGATAAGTTGAAAAATGTTTAAAAACATCAAGTCCTAGTTCATTTTAGAATAGCATCTCCCGGTTTCGACTCTGATTCCGACTCCACAAATAAGCAACTGACTCCACAACTCCGGTTCTTGACTCCGACCCCGACTCTACAGCCCTTGGTGTGTTGATGTCCTCTTTGATGTATGGAAGATAGCTTGGACTTGGCAGAAGAGGGTCACAAGTAACATCAATTTTAGATAAATAATAATGCCGAACTCCATAGCCTAGGTAAGACTTCCAACCCGGAGGCTGCGGGTTTTGCTTCTCTTTGGAACGCAGAATTTGTATAAAAAATAGGATTACAGTTTGGTTTTCACTAAAGGCCTCTTTATAATATTTCTTATGAGTTAGAAGAGATTGCCACATGGCAATAAGCCCGCCATAATATACTGTATACTACGAAAGTGTAATAAAAATAAGAGAAGTACAATTTATATACCGCTACTTAGAGATGCTTCTCGTAAAGGGCGCTAAAAAGAATGAAGATGAAGAACGGAGCGATAAGATGGTTTGGACGTATATAGAGAAAGAACAACGAAGCAAGTACTATATACTAGCTAGAAGTGCAAGGTGTGCGTGGAAGACGTAAACTAAGAAAAACGTTGCTGGATTTAGTGGACCAAAGGATGAAAAAAGGTAAAGTAAGAAGTATGAATAATAGAATATTGTGCATAACTAGATGTACAAATGTGGAGAAGGCAAAATATGTGTTCTTAGAGGCTGCAGCAGATTAAACCTATCGACTGTCTTGGAAGTTTGATCTTACCATCGGATATTTGCATTTGATATATTTAGACTGTATGTTTGATGTAGTGCAATAGTTTGTACACTATAGACCAATACACGCACATGCATTTTCCATCTACAAGATGGCTGACAATCGTACTCGATCACGATGGGATGGGATAGCCTGTATTCGTGTTACAATTGAATTATTCAACCCAAACTGTGAAATGTTGAAATATTTAATAATAAATTTTGTTATTCTACTTATTACATTTACCGCGTATTTCTACCTCCTATCCTGCGGCTCTCTTCAGGCGCAATGATCATGTTCGTTATGAGAGCAGTGCATTAGATTTGTGTTACATTACAATAGATCACCCGCATCAAAAGTGTGTTATTTTACGGAAAGATTAAAATTTTAATATATTTATTAAAATATATTTTTGCTAAATATTCTGCTATGGAGTTCCACAAAACTAAAATATTTGTTGTCAAATATTCTAATATGAAGTTCCTCAAAGTAAAAGCCGAAACCTTTGATATAATTATAAAATATTGGCTCAAAAAGAAAACTTGGACTAAAAGTGTTAATTTTTGACCAAAAAATAATCTTTTACTTTGACTGTAAATCTTGGGATCAAAAATAAATCTTCGAATTTAGTTACTGAGTGTGAACAAAGCGGCGATGAGTAAAAATAAGAATATGGACATGAGATTATGATATATTTAGGGCTTTATATCTGGAAGAAAGTTGTTCCATTTCTCAAGAAATTGTCCATCCAACAATGGTTAACACGGTCCTTCACGTGTGTCACTCAGATTCCATAAACCGAGTACGCTGCACCGTGCCCCGGGGCGACCCTCAACAGGTGGCGAGGTTTAACTGCCACACAAACTTGTTTTTCTCGACTGTTTTAAAAATAAAACGATTAGCATCGAGAAATACTCACGCTGGCCCGTCTCCCGTCCCACGTCCCACGTCCCAGGCAGCCACTGACACTAACGTCGTGGCTTTGTTTTGATGCTGATACCGCGGCCGCGGCGTTCTATCCGTTCCATGGTGACAGGTGTATGACGTGGATCATTTCATTCAGTGTCTAAAGGCTCGTATAGATTAAATATTGTATAAAATTTGCTCGTTTAAATTAGCTTCACAAATTAGCCGGACAGTATCAAAATTTGCCAAATGATAATCCCTGACAGTATTTTAGTACCAACTTGGATGTATGAGAGTGAAACGTGGAATAAATTGAAACGAGCCGAATAACATAAATGCCGTAGAAATGCGTGCGCAGAAGAATAAGGAATGAATTGATTAGATATAAATGTAAAAATCACAATATGATATATGCAATTTCGTTACGTGTTAAACAATTTCGATAACTCGTGAGTAGAACAAATAATCAAGTTGGGAGGAAAAACAACATTTCAAAAGAAAGAATTCAAATACATAGGGTGACAACTGTTTTTATCTTTTACAATTATTTTTCACTTCGGACGAACTTATGTTCTAGATACATCTGGGTAGTTATTTTTATAATTATTTCGCTGTAGGGATGATATTATTCATATTTTTAATTATAAATGGAAATATGTCATGGAATATCGAATGAATTCGAAATAAATATTTACATTTTATATTACAGTTTGAAACTATGCCGGATGCAGGTTCGTCCTTTTTCCGTGATGTATAATTTTCTCGTTTGGTTTTTTATAAATAAGTAGAAGTAATTTGACCGATTGTAAGTAGTATAAGTGTAGCAAGACGTTCTAGAATACGGGATTTCCCCTCACGACGCTTATTTCTTCATTGGTTTTATAAGTAGAAATAATTTGACAGCCATGCGAGAAAAATTTTCTAGCAACCAAAGAGAGAGAGACATGCTTGCGAAATCCCTAAATTTCCCAGGGTTTTTCCCGTGCAGCTTGTTTTTTATGTCTGTAAGTTCTGTGATTGGCCTTAAACCAAAAAAATACCTTATGGTGGAAATGAAATTCAGGGGGAACACATGCAAGTAAATGTGTTTTGTTATTTAAAGAGATAGTAGTCAAGAAAGTATGTACCCATGAGTAAAACTATTGGACATCAAGTATGCTATACGTACGAGTATATACATAGTCCTGCCATAAATACTGTTACACAAATTCAAACACTCATAAAATCTAAACAATAGCAGGTAGAAACCTAAAACCTTATTTTAGGTAATTCTCCGTCCCTTGTGGTATTGCTATAATCAGTTAGTCACTGAACGTTGACCAGTAAACATGGAGTAGGGCGGTAAAGAAAATCGTATCGTTGTAATTGCGTTACGTAAAGTTGGAAAGACGCCGGGAGACATTTTTAATACTTTAAAATCTTTGGGTATCAATCGTTAGTTTGTATTAATCGTCTATTAATCGATTCAAAGATACTCAAGGTATTGAAGATCGGCAAAGAAGTGGTCTACCGCGAATCGTAAGAACTCCAGCAGTCATCAAAGTCGTGAGTAACAGAATCCGTAGAAATTCACTCCGCAAACAAAAAGTCATGTCCAGGGAGATGGGTATTTCGACACGGAGTATGTCACGTATTATCAAATCGGACCCAAATATGGGGGCTTACCGAAGAAGCACTGGACACTTGCTTACTCCATCTTTGAGGGACATCAGGAAGACCAGAGCTAAACAACTGATTCACCGGTACGCAAACAATATGCATCGCAAAATCAATTTTTCCGATGAAAAAAATTTCAACATAGAAGAAAATTATAAGAAGCAAAATGATCGGGTGTACGCACATAGCTCTCGAGAGGCCGCTCAAGTAATTCAGAGAGTTCAGAGAGGTCATCATCCAGGATCTGTCATGGTTTGGTGGGGTGTCTCATACGAAGGGGTTACTGAGCTACATTTTTGTGCTCAGGGTGTGAAGACAAGTGCAAATTCATACCAAAATGACATTTTAGAGAAGGTTGTCAAGCCTCTTAATGACCCATGTTTAATTCAGGTCATTGGATCTTTCAACAAGATTCTGCTCCAGCCCACAAGGCAAAGTCCACCCAGCAATGTCTAGAAATTCATACACCAGAATTTATTAGAGCTGAAGATCGGGCTTCTGGAAGCCCATATTTAAATCCACTGGACTACAAATTGTGGTCAGTGTTGGAGAACATGGCTTGTAGCAGACGACATCCAAATTTAGAGAGTCTGAAACAATCATTGAAACATGCAGTGGCCAATTTTCCAATGGGCATCGTGCGTACTGCCGTTGACGATTGGCCGTCATGTTTAAAAGTCTGTGTGAAGGCAAGGGGAGGACATTTTGAAAAAGATGTATGTTTTCATATAAGATAATATGTGTGTAAGTCTAACAATATAATAAATCATTTGTAAGATGCACTGTTTTTTTTATAATAATTCAAACACTTTGTAACAGAATTTATGGTAAGACTAGGTATCTTTAACATCATCAACACTGCAACATAGGTCTTGGCTGCCAGCAGGACGTTATCCTACTTTTCTCACTTGATATCAGCAACATATCTGCTTCATTGTAACTTGTATTATTAAAACACTGTTTTTTTTCCACTAAGTAGTGGTTTGCTTATTACCTCGGACATTTGTTTATGCCATCGTCAACTAAGATTACTTGCAGACGGAATGACCTTGTTGAATGACTTTTTCGATATCGATATCGATTTTTTCCATATCTCAGATGATAAATTGAGGATTGAGCTTAACAATCTTCCTACGCATAACTGAGCCACTTCGCAGCGAAGCACGAGTAGCATTGTTCTTGTGGTTATTATTTTATGGTTAAACTTTTACTATTTTTTGTCTTATAATATGCATTTTATTTTATGTAAAATAAAATAAATAAATAAATAACGGCATAATTATCACCATGAATTTATTAGGATAATAAACTATTTGCATATTACAGCAATACACAATAATTTATTGGTGCCCATACATAGGTTAAAATACAACAATGACAGCCCCCCAGTTAAGGACCTTAGATTGAGGAAATGTCGTCGAGGACCCTACTGAACTCAACAAAACAAATATACATTAAATATATCCACCAAACCCGACATTGAGTTTCTCTATTAATGTACGAGTATTATCACTAATTGCTATTGGCACATTTAAATTGTAAAAGGTTCCGCGTATTTCTAGCAGGAGTGTGAAAACCATTTCGGGCCAATATATCGAGGCTATCAACGATATTGTGAATAATCTTTTATAATAATTAGTGAACAAATTGAATAGAGCGTTTTGGAGAGCAGACTCTCCTCAAGGGTGCTCTTTCTATAATAGAAACATCTAATAGATTATAATATTCCTTTCAGAAAGTTAAAGAAGACGGGTGTAATTCAATAATAGATAATAGTCAAACATGTCATGTGGGATGGGTTGCTGATACGAAAATGAATATGTGTCAGAAATTTATTTTGAACCCTTTCAATTACGTTGTTTCAATTGTGTTATGTTATTCCACACTAATTAGATCACGTAATTAGTGGAATAACAAAGTAATTTATCTTTAAATAATCTAATATAAAATTCCACAAAGTTAAAGTCAAAATATTTGATAAACCTTTCAACTGTGTTAGGATGGACAAGATAGCACACAACAAAAGGGTAATATAATATTTATTTGAACCGTTTTCACTTAAATTGTTGCTGATTTAAATATATATATTATATATAAGAGCACAGGTTGACAAACGCACTTCTAAATGTCTCCATCTCTTTCTCTACGAAGTGGAGATGAGTAGGGAGGGGGCTAAAAGCACACGCCCATAATGTAAAGCTAGCCACCACGCCGCGTGCCTACGTGCCGGGGAGCACGTACCCACCACGGATTGGGGGGCGCGTCATTTCATTCTTTCTTATGTCCTGTCTCACCAAATACCATCGATTGTAAGAAGTCTTTTTCTATTATATTGCTAACCGGAGACTATTAGCGATGGATTAGTAAAAGACTTCTCCTGGGTTTCCGTACCAGTTCTATTGGACTTAGTTCTATTCTCAAAACCGAGACTGAATAGTATTGTTCATTAAGTATATATTTCTAACTTCATATCAAGAAAAGTTTTGAATAAAACTTATTACATACATATCATCACGCCGTTTCCCTGTTAAGGTAGGCAGAGATGATATAACGCCATAATGTCATATTTCGTCACATATTTTTCACCTCTTCTACACTCCTACCCTTTCACATACAACTCCTCCAATTTCTCAGACTTTATATTTCCTTTAAAAATATCATACACTTGAAACCACATCTTCCACTCACATTTGCACTGTATATATGTCTTGTTAGCTTTTCTTCATTCATTCGTTCTACATTCCCAAACCATCTCAAAGTGCTCTTTATCTTACACATCAGTATTAAGCTCATATTTATCTCCAATCACTTCATTCCATTTTTTGTCACACATTGTCACCCCATGTAGTAATCTCTGTGCACGCCTTCCATTTCCACAGCATTTATGCAACTCCTTTCAGTCTTTCTACATGTCCACGTTTCACTCTCATACATCCAAGTTGGTCTGATTGAGATTTGTACTCCCAAAAGATGCGACATGATTTCTATATATACGAGTATATGTTACTCATGCATACATAACATATCACGCCGTAGGTAGGCGAAGAGAACAAATGTTCTTACTGTTCTTTCGAAAAACATATATTTCACTTCCTCAAAATTCATACATCTTGCCATGCACCATCTTTTGTCATGTGTTCTTCTTTCAAAATATGATTCTTAATT
The DNA here is from genome assembly GCA_949825065.1 of Odontocerum albicorne. Lineage (NCBI taxonomy): Eukaryota > Metazoa > Arthropoda > Insecta > Trichoptera > Odontoceridae > Odontocerum > Odontocerum albicorne. The sequence continues at coordinate 45,839,486 of OX463839.1, forward strand.
CACCCACTATGTACTCGCTCTATTATACTTCATTCCCGCACATCATGCACTCATAAATTGTATATTCATTTAGTCATTATTTCGCAATGCATTCTCTTTACATTTGCAGACCATTTTAATGTACCTTTCCTCATCTTATTTACAGCTTTCATTATATACATGCATTAATTTTCTTGTCTTCATTCCGCCTTATTTCATAATTTGTTATGTTTGCATTTTTTCAAAGAATAATAATTATTATTATTATTATCCTAAGCTCGACAGAATTATTCAAGAGATATTTTTCATCCTTGTACTTTAATCTCTGCAGAAAAGTCGGCGCGAGTTTTGCACTGGTGATATTCTCAAAAGAAGTCCATTAACCACACTGGCAGGCACTAGTATCTCTTTATTCGCTGTTGTTTTCATATACGAGTATTATTTTAGTATTAATTATTCATTTTGATGACAATGGCGATCATGCCACCTGACTATCTCGTCCAATCAACCCTACGAGTATATTATAATTGACGCTCAACCAAGGTATTTGCATGTGACTGTCCAATCGGGCTTGAAGAATTCCAGTAATTGGTCCTATCGCTCACCCAAGTGTTGCCATTGAATGCTGATGCCCTTTGCTACATTCCCAAGTCTCCGCGATTTCCTGTTACGAACTGAACTGCTGCTGAAAATTTCACTTGAAAGGCAACAATCAGTTTCTTTGTTTACGTCGCCGTAAACCATACAAGGATCGAGTTATGTTTTTATTAAATGTTTTTAAAAGAATTGCTGAATTAATGAAAACTTTCTTTTGTATATGCTCTAAATTTTCAATCGAAAATGTGACACAAACTTAGAGCCTCGTTTTGTACATCACAAAAAAAGTGTCATTTACAAAGAAGAAGTGCACAATTACCCAACGAGAAGTCGCGATTACTTTCGGCGTGTTTCGGCGACAGCTCTCTTCAGGCGGAATCCTCGAGATATGAGCGTGTCGCGAAGTTTAATGGAATTACTAAGTCATTTATTGTGAAATATTCCAATATGAAGTGCTACAAAGTTAAGGTTTAAACCTTTAATAAAATATTTCAACATTGCTAAAAAATATTAAAAAAAGGCGACAGCATCCGTACTTTTCATTGTCTATGTGTTTTATATGTCGAGGAAAAATTTAATAACTTTTAGAGTGGAAAAAGAATGTAAATTTAAGTTCTCAAGTGTAAAATAATAGGTGTCAGTTAATAAATTTGTTATATGTTTATAATTATTTTTTAAAGTACCTAAATAAATAAACAAAACAAAAAACGATCTAAAACAGACACAGACATAAATTGTCCCATGTCTCACTATACTCCAGAAGTTGTACGAGGAGTATGGATGTAGAAGAGGCGAAATATTTGTATTGAAATAGGAAAGCTTGTTGCTTTGTCCTCTCAGCCTACTTCGACAGGGAAATTACGATATGGTCTGTATGTACACCTATGTATGAATAAAATTTTATTAAATCGCTTTTCCCTTTTATCTTATAGTTTGTTATTTTATTTGGCAACCGTTCGTAATCCAACCGCCGGCTCTCGCATCCCTAATAACTTCCCATCTTCTAGGGTCTATCGGATTTTCGGGACATATTTTTCTGTTCTATAAATTCCATTTGCATGTAATATACAGGGCGGAGAACTTCGCTATCCGACACCCTTATTCGACCCAGTCATATCACGAAACCCAAATCGATTCTAATATATTTGGGTCCGGATTTTTCTATTACATTTATTAAAAAATAATTATATTTTCTCTATAAGCTCTGTTTTATTAACCAAAATCACCCCAAGGGTATTTATTTTATCACAAAGTAGTGTATAAATAAAGGCGCTCTTTTATAAGTATTCTATGGACAAAATATCTACTTCTAACATATTTCTTTAGATCACTACTTTTATCAAATGATGACCTTATTGCACTCGAGTTTTTTTCATTTATTTATATACAAGACATTTTATAAGTACATAGTTTTTGAAAAAACAAGTAATTTAATGTGAAGACACAATTTAACGGATTTGGTTTTGTTGACTTTCATTTGTCGTGTCCCCCGTAAACTAGAAATTTGCCTGTATCTTACTGAGGACATATTGCATTTTTGATTATACAATATCCCGTTGCATACTCTCACCAACTCGACAAACAGCGACAATCAATTACATAACATACGTATATATCACGCGAATCAAACCCCTCACACTTATTTATTCCAGACAGGCCAGTTCATCCCATAATTTGTCGCACATAATCATTAAAAACACATCGCACTCAAGAGTTCACACAAACCTTTGTTACAAGTTATTCCTCCTGCAAGCCCAAGTAGTCAAACTCCTGTCGCAATACATCGTGGGATGAATGTTTTTGGTCTGTCTGGAGTGATGAAGTGTGAGGAGTTTGATTTCGCGTGATGTATACATGTGTAATTGAGTGTCACTGTTTGTCAGGTGGATGAGAATGTGCAACGAGGTTTTATATAATCAAAAATCGGAAAGAAGTATCGATTTATTTTTCCATGCTATATATCCTCTGTGAGATACAGGCAAAAGCCTAGTTTACTGGAGACACGACAAATGAAAGTCAACAAACCCAGATCCATTAAAATTGTGCGTCCAAATTAAATTACCTGTTGTTTTTTCACAAATGGTGTATATTTCTTGTCATGTGTAAAATAAATAAAAATAATAAATAATAACCACGATATGTGGAAACGGCTAATTCATACAAACCAGATAGATTTCTTTCTCGCTCCATTTATTAAATTTTTTTTTTTTTTTTTTTACCTGGCGATTTTATTGCCATGTGGCAATCTCTTCCAACCAACCAGAAATATGTTTTTATAGGTCCTAAGTGTTAACCAGACTGGAATCTTATTTTAAAAAAAATCTGGGTTCCAGCGAAGATCGAACCCGCAACCTCCGGATCGGCAGACAAGCGTCTTACCACCAGGCCACGGAGATCGTCTTATTTGTATTATACGAGAATGTATGTTAGGTTAGTATGCATGTACGTAGTGCTTCCTGATGATTTTTGTGTATGATTCATGTTCATTTTTATACTTTTTTTGACAAGCTTTGTATATTCGTGTGTTCTCAAAATTCTATGATAATTTGACTATCGATTATGTAACTAATTTTGAATGGTATATAAAAGACCTTACACTGTAATGAGTAAAGACGGTCCGATCCTTTCAATTAGGTTTATACCAATACGATGTCCTAATTTTGGGTTTACACATTTGGCTTTAATTTAGAGTTTGATTCAGCATTAAATCTCGATAAAGTGAGCAAAGCGATTATGAAATTCCATAAAACTTAACCTTGGTTATAAATCCCTGCCAAACCTATAATAAGTTTTCAGATATGAACTATGTCCAACAATAGTTCATATCTGAAAACTTATTATATTATCTTATTTTTCTGGACACTCACTCAGCTTTTGATAAATTGAGCTATTCAAATTACTTTTCTCAGACGAGGAGAACCATCTCTTCCGAAACCGATTGATAATTTCACAAATATTTTATTGTAATGTGTCAAAATAATTAAATGTTCTCTTTTAATATTTTATCGATAAAATCAATTATTTTAATCATACCTTACCTACACTTAAAATATTAAAATTCCACAAAAAATTAACGAAACGGATTCTGAACGAGATAAAACTGACAATTTTTCAAAAAGTATTGGGATGTTCGAAAAGTAAACTCGTATTTTTTTAGTTATGTTCTAGAAATTTAGATGTAACTTGTTCTTGGATGGTGGTTTTATTTTCAGCACCTCAGCAATATCTCGTGTCATAGAACGCTGGTTATTCTCTATCAAAGCCTTGATTTGGTCTTCAGTGGCAATCGGCCTTCCAGAATAGACACCATATCCGAGTATTTTATTACCATAAAGGATTTTTTAAAACCACATTTGACACACACAATCGCTTACTGCATCCTCGCCATGCACTATATATAATATATATTTTTTTGTTTGTGTCTCATTTTTTCCTTTGTGGTAGTAAAAATCAGCAAGCACCGAAAAAAAACAACTAATTTTGTACATCTTCAAAATGACTCCAAAAAACCGCTTAAGAAATTTGCCGAAAAATACGTTGAATCATTATCTTTCATAATATACATTCAGCACGTTCGGAATGAAGTTAGTGACGAAAAATTTGTCTTAACGACATCTATCCGAGAAATATAGAACTACTGCCCGGACAATATACGAGTATTATAAGGAAATTATGTTTTAAATAGCTCAACAATCGGGAAAACATAATGAATTATAATAGCTATACGTTGGGAAAACATAATGAATTATATAATGGCTATCCGTTGAGAAAACTTAATGAATCAAAATAGCTATACGTTGATAAAACATAATAAATTATAATACCTATCCGTTGGGAAAACATAAGCAATGAATTATAATAGCTATCCGTTGAGAAAACATAATGAATTATAGTAGTGATACTCGTTCCCGCACAATATAGTATATTATAAATACCGATTTATTTTTTCATATCAGGATATTTTTAAGTGATGGCAATATTATTTATTTTAAACTAAATACTCAGTTTGACACAGCTTTTGCCCGTATGCCGTTTAGTATTCCGCACCTCTCATGCGTGAGGGTAACTCCTTTTAAAATTGCCTCGTGACAAGGTTTTTGTTTCCAATTTCACAAAGTTTTTGCTGTGCTCACGTCACGTAGCTATAACCAAGATTGGAGGGGTGGCCTGGTCATTGGCATAACCACGGTTACCAGCACTACTATTAAAAAGTAATGTTTAAATAAAAATTTATCCAATTTTAAGACGTATTAAAAAAAATAAGATGTCAATGTGATTAGATTGTCAGAATATCAATATAACTTTTCAAATTGAAGAAATCTTTTTGCCTTTCATTTTCGGTGCAAGGACACATTCTTATATTTTTTATACTGCTATGTTTTCCTTAAAACATTCCATGTTCTTAGTTTTTCGTTTTCTTCCCTTTTCACTTAATCACTCTTATCGCGTTTTTCAAATGTCTTGTAGGCCGCATTGGCAAACATTTTTTTGAGTGTTTGCTCTAAAAGGAATATCCAGAAAAAATTAAAGAACATCGGGAAAAAATATGTCATTTTTGGGAAATTACAAAAAAAAATACAATAATAGGTTATTAGAACGTTTGTAAAAAACCAACCCAATATGAGGTTCCCTCCTCTAAGATATTTGCAAAAACAAAGGTCGTACAAGTATATGTGTAGGTGTGATTGGAGTTTATTTTTCTAGACTTAACTTATTTGTTGTAGATTTAACATATTTTACCGGTGGAAGATTTTTATATTTTCTATCTTGAATCTTAGACGTTTGTTTAACTTTATGGTTTCATTTTTATAACTTTTTTATAAAACATTTATTTTTTATTCAAAACAGCGAGGAATAGAAAATAAAAAGTGTTTTATTTATTTTATTAAAAAAATAATTTTGTATTTTCGTTTTGAATTTCCAATTATTAACGTAAGTGTGTTTATCATCGCGCAATCCAGTTTACCGCAAGTTATAGCGAGAATGGGTTATTGTTCTAGAAATCATCGAGTGTACATTACCACTTTTTTCACCGTCTTCATTAGATTAAAAAATATCACAAATTCCATCGTACCTCACTAAAGGGGTTAAAACTATCACAATTCACCTTTTTACACATACAATATGATCACGCCGTCTCCCTGACGGGGTAGGCAGAGAGAGAAAAGTGCCAAATTTTCCTATTACTATACACATCTTCGATACAGCCTCTTCTACAACCATTCACCTTGTCATACTACTACATTTTCTCAGATTTTTTTACATATTTTCTTTCAAAATATTATACACTTGCTCCAACTTTCCTTGTTCTTCCTCTGCCTCACCTTCCACTCACATTTGCACGGTATATTTATATTGTACACATGCTAGATTGATTCGTTTGCACTTTTTATGTATTTGAAAGTTAAAAATGTAAAGCTTTTGGATTTATAAATATTTTTATAGCAGATATTTAAAGTTACAGCATATCCCAAAAACGCGTTAATTGTTGTTAACTAGTTTTTACTTTGCACGAAGAAATGATAATTTATATATTTTGCTAACTCAATTTACTCATATATTTAATTAATCTTTGAAGTGTTGACGCTGGCCAAGGCCCCATGTATATTACATTTGTACCCCTTCCTCACCCTGGCCACGTAGTGAGCCTTGCGGATCTCCCAAAAATAAATTGCTGCAGGATACACAACATTTAGACATATATGTTCCGCCCGCCCGCCGTGCCGTGATCTCACAATAACATTCTTTACGATATTAAATTTGACCGAAATCATGGACGTATGTTATGAACAGGGGTGGAGCTTCAACAACTTGGACTAATTCAAAGTGTATTTCTATCGCATTTATGTCCATAACTCCGTCCGTATGGTGCCCTACAACATATCCAAATTGACGATGCGGACATATGGAAGAGTATGTCCAGAAGGCATTTTTTTCGGCCCCATTAATCCAGCCCAAGGGTTAAAACCACTGGAGTAGGCTCGAGACTTGTAGCTCATCATCGCACGTGTTGAAAATACTACAACATGTAAAGAGAGGCAATAACACTCGCGTATATCGCGGGCCTGTATTGTCACACGACGAACTTATTTACCAATCTGGAACCTTTTCTATTTTTGTTTGATTGAACCCGAAACCTGCGGATAGAATTTAGGCGTCTTACTAAGCCACGGAAGTCGTCGTTTATGTGACTCACTATTATATTATAAATACATTAGAATTCAGCAGGCAATAGAGTAAACGGTGGATTAAATTATATCTTCTTCGATCATACGATTTTTCAAAATAGCAAAACTGAATGCTCATTGGTATCTACGAGTAAATCACAAATTTTTGATATGCATGTGAAGCTTGGACGTTGTAAAAGAGTGATGAAAATAATATAAATGCGTTAGAAGAAATACGGGCGTAAATTTGTGGTGAAACAATGAGAATGCTAAGAAACAATGCGGTTTGAAAGAAGATGGAATGTTTAAATTAAGAAACAAGCACAGGTTACGAATAAATTCTATTCGAGCAGTATTACAGATATGAGAAATTTGGGAGGACCTACTATATACTCGTATACCTATTTGGCGTGACCAAATAAATCTAATTCTTTAAGATACTGATGATAGTTTGGAAAATATTTTTTTATGAGAGAAAAGACGATGTGCGAGTATACAGTATAACGTGGTGGGTTTATTGCCATGTGGCAATTTCTTGCAACCAACCAGTAAAAACGTTTTTCTTAACCTTTTCGGACTGAAGGTCTTTTTATAAAATCTGGGTACCAACGGGAATCGAACTCGCAACCCTCGTGCTGGAAGAGAGGCATCTTACCATCTAGACTACGGACGCCATCATAACTTTTGAATTTAAATTATGATACGAAGTTTGCAATTCATTATTTATTGATGCATTTAACTTTACCTACAATGGATGATTAAGCCATAGAAATAGAGCAGTGATATCATATCTTAATTGCTTTGTTTTGCCAGAAATACTTGTATTGTATTATATTACACTTTCGTTGTATATCGTAGAACCTGGCAGGTTTATTGTGCCGTGGGTATCTCTTCCAATTAACCCGAAAAGCGTTAAATAAGCCTGAAGTGAAAACAAGACTTGGACTTATTTAAAAAAATCTGGGTACGAACGGGAATCGAACCCATAACTCCCGGGCTGGAAGTAGAACGCGTAACTCCCAGTGTTTTTACCAACTAGGCCACAGAGGTCGCTGTCAACTAGGCCAAGAAGGTTGGTTTTAATTTCGGTGATTTAACTATGCTATGTATGTGTAAATTTGAAGCTAAATTCGAGATATTAATATTTTAGAGATAATTAATTTACTGGACAATTTTAAACCCATGCCTTTTTTGTGTTATTATCCACGATGCATTATTTATATATTAGGTTGATGCGAAAGTAATTGCCGTTTTTTGGCAAATAAAATACTTAAATATTTTATAAGAAAAAATGTTTATTCAGTTTATAACATAATTCCCAATATTAGTTATAACCGTTTCCCATCTATTGACTTACTTATTTATCCCATCTCTACAAAAATCTTCTGGTTTTAGGGCAAAAAACTCGTCAAGGGATGTTTTCACTTCGTTCAGGGAATTAATTTTTTTACCATTGAAAAAAATTTGCAAGGATCGGAAAAGGTTAAATAATCGCTATGTGCTTAGTCAGGGAAGTAAGTTGGATGTTGCAAAACTTCCCATTTTAAGTTTTTTTTTTGTTTGACGAATGCCACACGTTGTGTGGCGTTATCGTGATAAAAAACAACGCCCTTCTTATTCACCAAATGGGGTCGTTTTTTTAATTTATTCCTGGTTTAATTTGTCCAATTGTTCACAGTACTTATCGGCGTTTATTGTTTCATTTGATTTTAAAAGTTCATAATACACTATACCCTTGATATCCCACCACACACATAACATGACCTTTTTCTGGTGCAATTATCCTTTGGGGGTAGAAAAGAGTGCTTGTCTGGAGGGTTGACCAGTGTCGTTTTCTTGTAACATTGTTGTATACAACCCACTTTTCGTCACGCGTTACGATCCAATCCAAGAATGGTCCCTTTTTTGTCTGACGAGCAGACACCATTCCCAACTTATGGAGATGCCTCAAAGAGTTTGATTTGTCAATATTTAATCTCTCTGCAAGTTTTCGTGAGGTCAGTCTAGGGTAGCATCTTATATTTAGGCCACGCTCTTCAGCATGACCGCACAATAAATTCGAATATGTTGAGGGGGTACGATACGAATGAAAAAGCACTCATGTCCAACCGCGGCAAAATCATGTTCAAGAACTAATCACATACGAGGGTCATCCAGAAAGCAAGTTTACAACATTTATGTAGGATCGAAAAATGCTTGTATTTAATTGAAATTCACAGGGTACTTCACAAATATATTTAACTATTTTTCAACGCAATTGCCGTCGAGTTCGAGACATTTCTGTAGTCGGGGCACCAGTTTTTGTATGCCAGAGTCATAGACCTCCGCCGCCAGCTCTTTCAGCCACTTCTTTACAGCTTCTTCGACCTCCTGATCGTTGGAAAATTGTTGGTGTGTAGTGACACACCCACGTCTCATCCCCCATCACGATAGAGTCCAGAAAAGCTTCCCCCTCCTGTGCAAAACGATCCAAAAATTCACGCGCGGCGGTCACGCGATTTTGACGTTGCTCCGGTGTGAGCATTCTAGGCACCCATCTCGCACACAACTTCTTGTAACCAAGTTTTTTCGACACAATATCACCAAGGAGACTTCGAGAAATGTCAGGAAATTCTTCGTGAAGGTCGTCAAGCGTCACACGGAGGTCATTTCGCACTTGTTTTTCAATTTTTTGCACAAGTTCGTCAGAAATCACTCCCTTGCCTCGTCGTGAGTATCAGTACGGCCTTCTCTGAATAACCTAACCCACTTCGTGACATGTTGTCGACTCATCACATCACTACCATAAACTTCCACGAGCTTGCGATGGATATTCGCGGCGGTATTGTTCTGCAAAGTCAAAAAATGGATGACCGCGCGGATCTCGCACGGACGGGAGGTGGCGGGAGCGCGACGACGAAAGAATTTACCGTGACTGAACAAAATGGCCGAAAAACACGCGGGACCAAACAAACTGACCGTTAGGATCCCCCCTACACACCAGGTGCGCCATCTTCGAAACAAAAAATTTCCCCCGGCCTCAGGAGCCCTGTAACCTTACTTTCTAGATGACCCTCGTACTTGACACTTGTTTTGTGGCAAAGCATTAGCGAACTCGTTATATTAAACCTTAAAATTACACAATAGAACAACTGGAAGATGAACGCCGACTTAACAGGAGACGTAGACGTGTGTTTTTAAACATTGATTGTAATGCAAATGAATAAGAAGTCAATTTTAGGGATTATTAGATATCCAACCAGTTAAGTAAATAATCATGGTTAAATATAGTATCTAGTAAAAAAATGCAATGTTTACAATTCTACCCGGTTTTTACGTTTTCTCAAAACGTTTAATTTAATGTTGTAATTTTTGTCATACAGGCGTGGATAGTGGCCATATTATATTTATTCGTAAAATATCTACAGGTGTGGATAAAATTAAAAATATTGACGAAAAATATACTAATTACAAAAATAAGTTATTCTTATATCACTCCGTTGAAAATTCCGAACATATTTCCAATAACAACGGATGAATGAATAGGCAATGCGGACTGAATACCAATTACACCTAATTATCTAGTCGGTGTTCAATTTAATCGTTCGCCAATAAATTTGCTACATTATGGCTGACGGTCGATTAGCTTTTAATGAATTGGATGTTTAACTGCCTGTTCAAGGTTTTTACTGAGATTGATTTAAATTAATCGCGGCACATGCATAATTTTGGCAAAAGTATGTATTTTTTAAAATTCTTTTTCATCTTGGTAAATTTAATAAAAATCCCATGTTCACGATTGAGTCAAAAAAATCTTGAACAATCTGCTTCGAATTTGCTTTAAAAATCATTATCATTTGCCAAAAAAACAATTGTGAATATTTTTATGCCCAATGTTGTTGTAGTGGCGCGACCTTGATGTGTATGGAAGTGAAACCTTGACTTTATAGAACTAAAATAAATGCAACCGAAATTAGTGTTTTGCGAAGAATAAAGGGTATTACAGTGTATGATAAAGAATAACGGTTAGTTATTCTCGAATTTTACTGTCAAATTGAAGTGAGATATGAATTTTGAGATGATTTGGATATATCGAGAGAACGGGTAAAGAAAGACAAAACAAATATATGCCTATTCCAAAAGTGACAAAATATGCATAAATTAAAAAGTGGGATTCGAGAGGCTTTATTACGTAGCCATTTAAATAAGATTACACCGATTGCGAAAGTATACTAAAATAAATAATAATATATTTTCGCTCTAAACTGAAATGATGTGTCTATAAGGTTGGTGTATAATTAACGATCGTTTTGTCGGTGCCCTTCGAATCTGTTTCATTTGTCATTTTATTTCATTTTTTTATTTATATGTTCCGTACTATTTAGATAGTAAACCACCTTCATATTCGTCATATCATGCTTTATCACTTCGGAAATGGATGGATTGCAGCAAAGTCATTTCAGGATCTCAACGAACTCTTTGGTGAAGGAACGATCGGTGAAAGTCAAGATCGAAAATGGTTCAATCGTTATAAATCCGGCGACACAAGCTGAGGAAAGAAGAGATCGTCCTTCTGATTTTGATGATCAGGCTCTTCAGATGGCTGTGGAAGAAGACGAAAGTTTGACAACAAGGATGCTGACCGAACAATGCAATGTCGACCATTCCACAATCGTCAGGCGCCTCAAAAGCTCGGTAAGGTATGGAAAATGGTTGGATGGATTGACCTGAAAATGGGCTCAATCAAACCAAACATCCCGTGAAATTTCAAAATACTCGATATTGTTCGATCAAACCTCGTACGTTTTGTGTTTGTCAGCGGAAATCTTTGTTGATATCTCAGTAATATTATTAAAACAATCGCATTTCGGCAATGTTGTTTGTTTAAATCTGTGACAACAGTGCCTTTTTACATTCTACATAAAAAAATTACATTTTCGCGGAATAAAATTGAAAGGTCAGGATTGATTGTTAAAATAGATGTAAAAGCAAACATTCCAGCGCGCAGCATCTAGTGTGGTCTAAAATATTACTACTAGTGTGGACCAAAATACTCACTTTAGAACCGGGATTCGAAATCTTTGTTGCTCCAACACCTCTCCGGCATATTTATTTACCATCGAAGCCTTCTCAGTCGTCCAATATGTCGCTTTGATTTCATTATTTGATAGAATCTCTTGTCTCATCTTGCTTATTTTTATCAAAACAAGTAAATCTGTAAGATAAGATTATGCTCATAACATACATTATAAACCCGGTAAAACCAATAAAAATGCGGAAAAATTATGTTCGCAGATTTTCACGGCTGTTTTCCACTAGTTTGAAATGTTTTTCGGAATTGTTGCTGTGTCGAGTTAATTGACTTAAGTGATTACATTTCGAAGGCATTGCAGCCTCAGGACGATGTCAAAAATATTCGGTAATATTTTGGTATTTTCCTGAGGATGAAGGCAGCAAAGTAACGCCTTCGAAACGTCGGCCATCATCAGCCGAAACATCAAAAAGTTTACTAATAAATGTTAAGATTTTTTGCACTGTTAATTTCACGTGATGTAATAAAAAATGTTATTGGAGGTTGTCGCGGTATAACGGTTAGCATTCATGCTAAGTAAGGAGGCACACCAGATTCGATTCTTGGTAGATTCACTTTCGGGTTGTTTTACAATACTATTAGACTAAAATACATCTGAATTAATATTTTTTTCTGTAGCTTATCATAAATTCTTATAGCGCTATTAAGCAACACAAAAATAACGTTATATTGAAAATCTGCCTAATGAAAGGATGCAGCAGATTAAGCCGGCCTAATCGTCTTGAAAGTTTGAAATCCTTGCCTTCGGAACTTTGGGTTTTATTTGTCAAGACTGTTCTTGCTGAAGTACAACAGCTCGCACACAATAAACCAATACACCCTTAGACGTCATATATCAACTGGACGGATGACAATCATAATCGATAATGAGAAATCGCCTATCAGTATCGTAATTAATGCTATAACCACTAAACCGAAGATTACTGATTGACAGGTCTGTCCTCTTTGCCTGCGTCTCAAGGAATCCATCATGGCGGTGGTATGTAATTAGTTATATGTATGTGTATGTATTTATCATCGTAAATTAGGTTGTTTTTTTTAAATATTCTATAGCAAAAAAAAATTAAAAAACTTAACCAAAATAAGTATTTATTCTATGTGTGCTATGTTATATCATATATTATAAATTGACAGTAGATTTAAATTCACAGAAATAAAATAACTAAAAAATACTTAGAATCATAATAACATAATGAATCAACATGTAGATTGTAAACAAAATAAGATAGATTATTTTTTTTTAAACCTGGAAATTTTCATTTAGATTTTTACCTGATCTTGCACATTTTGGATTTCTTGCATGAGTAATTTAACTAGAGTGGTAACTTGAAACTAGACTTGTGTATAAGCCACGAAAATTTCGATGTGATGTGATGAATGGGAATTTTGATGTGGTGTGATGAATTGATGCAATTTAAATGCTTAGGTATCGACATTTCCAGCCACAATGAACTCTACACCGAAATTTGTGATCAGACAAACAAGACTCAGACAGTCAACGCTGAGCTATATTACAGACAGTCAACGCCGAGCTAAGCTACATTCTGCAAATGCAGCGGCGTAACACTGCAATTCAACAAAAAAGGCCGGATTGGCAATATGGCGTTATTCTGCAACACGATAACGCCCGCCCTCACATCGCCAACATTACGAAAAATGCCATTCAAACGCTTGGTTGGGAAGTCCTGCCGCACCCTCCATATTCTCGCTGCCGTCGGTTTCCACCTTTTCCGGTCGCTTTCGGTCAATTTGCGCGGCGTTTCCTTCAATAATGACGTCGAATTGCGGACATGGTTGGACGAGTTCGTCGAGTCAAGACCGGGTGGTTTTTATCGCAGAGGCATTGAAAAACTTGTAGAACGTTGGCAAGAAGTTGTAAATAATGAAGGAGAATACATTATTGACTAATTTGTTGTAATTTTTTTGTTGTGTCCTCTTGTTCTCTTCATTTGAAAAAAAACGGACACAACTTATGTTAACACCAATATAACGATAAACGCGGGAAAGCAACAAATCGGGAAATATATGAAAAATATAGTTATTTAACCCTGAGAGATCGGCGCACTGCTATAGCAGTGGAAGAAATTTGTTCTACCCTTGTATTCTAAATGAATATCATTTAGAATACAATGGTACATATTCTAAAATATATTTATGTTGTAAAAATATATTTTTTTTGTTTTTTTGTTTAAAATAAATATTTATCACGAACGTCCGAATCGTAAATATATCTCAGCACTAGATAGACAATTATATTTTTTTCTCGTAGCGCTCTCAGGGTTAAATGTTTAATTTCCTAAAAAAAATCATGAATGTGATTGAATAAAATTATTAAATCGCACCGAAAACAAAAACAAAAAGAAGCATATTTTGTTTTCATTAATGTTTCATCGTCATTAGTTTTTTTTGGCGGTTTTATTATTTCCATCGGTAAACAGTATTTTTTCTGTGTTGCAAATGGCGTTCTTTTGGCATCAGTACGTGAATAAAAAAATTAATTTTTGCGAAGGCCATGAATTTTTCCAAAAACAAAGGTACAGACGGCAGATCGTCTTCTGCTGTTTCCTTCAACCTTGCGTCTCTTCTACTCCAAAATACTACACAATGCTGGGATATTCTCAACGAATATTGCGCTAAAACGATACATAGAGGGACGATCTATGTTTGTGTGTTTTATTATATATGGAATTAATTTAGAATTAGATTACATTAACGACACATACGGGACAGCGATTATTCGTGGAACAATCGATCGAGATTTCACTATATGTGGTTTAGAAAAGTTTTACATTTTTGCATTTGCTATGAACATAACATAACTACTCGTATAATACCTTAATTTTATTATTTTATCTACATTGTTTCACATGATACGTTTGACAGGGGTCATCATCACCCGTGGCTTAATCGGTAAGATGCTTGACTTATACCTAGAAGCTTCGGGTTCGATTCCCAATTGTACCAATAAAAAAAAAGTGTTCGCCAGGTAACAATACGAATGCTGTGTCTTCAGTTGCTATAGTGTTACCAACACATGCAATGATGAACCGTAATTTCCGTGCTGTGCCTACTTCAGCGCTTCTAAACCCGAAGGCTCAATTACTTGGCTCGAAAACAATATTGTTTTCCGGTCTCGTCTTTTAATGTGTTCGAATCATCAATTCGAATATATTTAAGGTGACCATACGAAATATAAGAAAAAAACACCATCTACATGCGATGCCCCTATTGGGATAGGTAGAGAGAGCAGATTTTCATTTCATTATATCCTGACACACGTGTTCCGATTCTGCTACGTCCATACACATCAGACATACTCATCTATTATATAGACTTCACTCTTTCAGGATTTTATTAATTTGATCGTGCGCTTTTTATAGGTTTTTCCAAACTTATATCGTTGATATTACATTACTCTTATACTCGTCGATTGTTTTTGTGATTTGTTCTTCATTCATTGTTTGCATATTGATTGATAACAATTTCTTAAACAAATCATCTTAAGTTATACGTACTAAGTGTTATGAATTCATGACAGATCTCCGTAGTTTAGTAGGTAAAATGCTTGCATTTCAGCGCGGGGATTACGGACTCTGTACCCGTTGGTACTCACATTTTTTTAAAAAGAGATCGTATGTTCTCTTTGATGACACCACATTTATCTCCTACAAAATGTTTATCTCCTCACAGGCGTATTACCATTGCCACCCAATGCTAATATTTTCATCGTCAGTGATTGTTGTAATTATTGCCACGTATCCCAGCTCGGCAATCAGTTAGCTGCGCCGGATATTGCGAGAAGTACTCCAAAGTGTCCAAAGCTCGCCGCGTTCTGCTGAATCATGTTGTTGACTATCTTCGTACCAGGCTAGAGTCACGCATCACGTGTGGGCAGGGGCGGTGCAAGGAGTGTATACTCGTATATCAAACGGGAAAGGAAACAACAAAGTGACGCGTATTCAATAGAGACTTAAGTAGATTTCACAACACATTTTTTTTTTAATTCTTAGTTAGTATTTGGGTGTCTATTATTTCGTGACTTGATATGGTATAACTCGGATAGCGGTCTTTTGTAACACGAAATCGTTTAAAAAATCAAGTGGCATTTGATAATTTATATTGAATGAACTCCGATAAATAAAGGTTAGTCTAAAATCGGGGCCATGCCAGCGAAATAACCTCAGAACCATTAATTTCGGAAGATCAAATATTTTCTCAAAAAAAGACTGAAGCAATCTAATATCTAGATTAAAGGGTCAGTTAGTGCCTCATCGCAAATCGATTTCAAGAGCATTTTTTCGTATCAAGGTATTACCAGTTCCATTCGAATGTGTGAAATACTCGTAGATAAAATTGCTACCGTTTGAGATACGATTTAATCACTTTTTTTTAATCATCTTCAATTTAAGTTTGAAGCGTCACTTTTCCAGTTTGAGGCTTCTCTAACTCTCGACTTAGCCCTGCACTGGTATTCCGCATATCACGATGACGAGCTTGTTTGTCACGACACTTTGTTTTTACCGCGATAAATCTTGAGAAAATTCTCAATTGTCACTTGTTTGTTTCACATCACATCGCAAGAGCTCGGAAACTCAAATCAATTATATATAAATACATAAGATATATATTGTTTACGATCAAAAAATTTCCACAAATATTAATACCTATATAATAAACAATGTTACATAAGGCTGTAGAAAACATGTCACGCAAATTATCATGAAATTATTATTGTTGGCATGCTTCAAACAGTGACTTCAAAAGAGATGCAGGTGGTGTATGCAGTTTAAGGAAGTACTTGAAAACACCCCTGTTTAGGAAGTTTTTCAAAATGTATGATTATTAGGTATGAATACTAAAGACATACACTACACTCGACCTAAATAATGTGTTACTATCACATATCGAAAGATCTATAAAGGTTTGTTTTTAGTTCGCCTTCCTTTGGTAAGTTTTCTGCATTTTTCTTACCAAATATGGTTTTCTAAATATATACATATGCGGGAAGTCCCTAAGCTAGTGGCCTAGTCACCATCTTCCTATCCTTACACAATTTTTTTTTATAATATTTTTCATCTGTCAATTGTAGGTTCGATTCTCAATTTAACGATCAAATGATATTTTTGATACAAAAGATAAAAAACAAATAAAATTCAACATTGACAACTAAGAAGTGTTATATAGGGTGGCGTAACAAGAACAGCAATTTTAAATGTGTCACCATTTTTCAGCTGTCAAACGTATAATATTTATAATGGAAATACGTCATCTACATAACCTATAGATTAATCGTGCCGTGGTATACGATTCCAGAACTTAATTTAAATTTAAAATTGCTGTTCTTGTTGCGCCATCCTATATTATACAATAGATAAAAATAGTACAAGACGAACCCAAGTTCATAACAAAGCAAACTCATAAATTCACTTAATTCATCCAACTTGTTCACTTTACTCTTGTATGTAGTCGAATTGACATGAAAATCCATACAATATCCATATTGACTACCCAATCTTTAGTCTTATGCAGAAGATGAATAAATAATTTATTGCAACCATTTCACTATAATGATTGGAGCAATCAATCGATGACGATTCGTTGTTGAAAAAAGCTATAAAGCTACGATCTCTGCAAATGTAATTTTTTAACGTTTTTATAATAAAGATAGTAGAAAGAGTCATTCCACTACTTGACGATATCACTAATTCACCAGCTATACTCATTTCCTCCCAAAAACCTTTCTGGACGTAGGAGCAAACCTTATCTATAATAATCAAAGCCCTGAGAAGAGATGGAAAGAACAATGACGACAACCTGATAGTCGACCCAGCTA
The DNA here is from genome assembly GCA_949825065.1 of Odontocerum albicorne. Lineage (NCBI taxonomy): Eukaryota > Metazoa > Arthropoda > Insecta > Trichoptera > Odontoceridae > Odontocerum > Odontocerum albicorne. Next base: position 45,857,133 of record OX463839.1, read on the forward strand.
ACTTGCAAAGCTGAGATAATCCGCTAAGTAAAAATCTGGAGTAGCTTAAACAGAATTTGCACAAAAAATGCGATGTCAAAGCTGGAAAAGATATGAAAGAGCAGAACTATCACCATCACGACAAAAATGTGCTTAGTTAAGTCTCTCGTCTTCGCAATATTCATGTATGGCGCGGAGATTTGGACTTGGAGAGCAAGCGAGAGACGTAGAATAGATACATTTGATATGTGGTGCTGGAAAAGGATGTTACGAATTCCATGGACAGCAAGGCGAACTAACGCCTCCATTTTCGAAGAACAGAATCACCGACAGATTTTCAACATTGTGCCTTCGACGAGTCCTCCGATTCTTCGGGCACATTGTTCGTAGTCAAGGAGAAAGTTTGGCGAGGTTTGTGGTTACTGGAGACGTGGAAGGACGACGCACAAGAGGAATAATCCCAGTGCGTTTGACTGGCCAAGCTAGAGACGCAACTGGACTACCCTTAACAACATCCCTTCGAGCTCCGGAGTACAGAGATGGATGGAGAAGAGTCGTCAGAGGCTATCATGGGAGTCATGAGCTACACGACAGGATGATGACAAATCAAAAATGCATAAGGTTTCGTCCCTCTTAAGGTTCAAGAGGGTTCTTCTAACTACTTTATTTGATCCGTTCGTCTCACAGTACACCTTCCTCTCGATCGCTTTGCATAAATTGTCCCCGTGATTACCAGTTTCTCTAGACTTTCATCGTTATTTCTAGCAATACACCTAAAGTGCATTAGAATATTTTTTCTAGATGTTGTCCAAAGTCTTTCGGTTATCCTAATTCTTAACTGAGACGTAGATACACTTTGCGGTCCATGATATACGGAACATCGGCTTCCAACATCACACCTTGAAGGCATCTATCATGTTTCCTTTTTTCTCATCCATGTGAAACAAGGAAGAAACATGATAGATGCCTTCGAGGTGGGGTGCTGGAGGCGGATGCTTCGTATCCCATGGACCGCAAAGCGCACTAACGTATCTATATCTAATAATTATTAGATAATTATAATTATTACAGATAATTATAATTATTAAATATTCTAATATGAAGCCCACAAAGTTAAAGCCGAAACCTTCGATAAAAATATTTTCGTTTGATACTTGAATAACATCAGGAAGAGATATATGCCAGCATTGATTTACTATTTACTCAGGTAACCAGATTTTCACAAATACAGGTTGTTCAAAAAAAAGTATACAAACTTTTACACCTTGCCGTTAACTTGAACTTGCTCCAGGAATTTATCTTATCATGCCTTTGTGAGTACTCGTAGTTAAAGAATGAGGAGAACTTTTATTGCCAGTAAGATGGCGCACCTTCCCACTACCATCGTGATACGAGGGAAATTTGCCGACCAGATGAAGTGAATATACTCGTAGAGGTTGCATTGAATATTTCCCGCGCTCCTTAGACCTCATGCCAATAGTTTTTTTTTTGAGGACTCATAAAATAATCAAGTTTATGGCACAAAACCGGTAACACTTAATTAATTGAGAGCAGCCATTTAATGACATTGCCCATCAATTAGATCACTTGCGATAATTTAAAAAATCTATTAGTTTTTTAATTGTGAGTCAATCTTAGATATACTGAATTTATAATTATTCAAAGTGTGTATACATTTTTTGAGACAGCCTGTATTTCGTTCGCTGTGCTTTGTGTATTTTTTATCCGGGCTAAACAATAAACATGTGTGGTCCCAATACGACTTCCTGGTTGTCACCTTTAATTTTGTTTGTCTTAAACGGAAATATATTTAGATTCATCATTTTTATTGCTAAGAGTCCACAACAGTATTTAAGTACTAGTTTTGATCTATGAGAGTGGAACGTGGACTTCGAAAATACTGAAGAAGACCAAATGGTGTAGAAATGTGTGCACTGAGAAGAACAATATATGGGTAAAAATGTATGACAGAATACGGAAAAAAGTGATTAGGGATGAATGTGAACTTAAGGCTGATGTGTTGATTAAAATGAAGATCTTCACTCCGAGATGGTTTGTGCATATAGAACGAATGAATAAAGAAAGAGAACAAATGTGAGTAGAAGGCGTACTAGATGAAGACCAAGGAGAGCATGATTTAATGAAGTGAATGATATTTTGAAAGGAGGAAACGTGGAAAGTCAGATAAATCGTAGAAGTTGAATGAAAAGTTGTATGGATGTTTAAGAGGCGAAGGATGTGCGTTAAGATAGTCGTCTGTCTTCTGTGTCCTCTCTGCCTACCCCGATAGGGAAATGGCGTGATGGTATGGTATGTATTTATTTTTATTGAAATATTAAATATTGTTTAATGTTTGTATAAAATCACATCAAGCCACAAAAACGTAGAAAAAACTTTTAAACCAGCTGTTTTCAAGATTTTTATCTTCAAAAATATTCACGATTGTTTTTCACTAGTTTAAAAACTTTTTTTACAATAATCGTTTGGTGTATATTTGGCTTTAATGAACGATGGCCGACATTTTATATTCGAGCATGTTTATTTGGCTTGAATGAACGATGGCCGACATTTTATATTCGAGAATATTTCATCTCCCTTCTCCTTTCTCAGTCTTAGGTGACATTTGCAAAAAAAATATGTTTCATACTTATTTTTTCATTTGTTTTTTATAGTGTTTTTAGTATGTTCATTTATTTTTTTAAATAACATCAAGTAATTTGCACTTATCTGCATAACTACTCTACACGGAAAGAAGCGAGATGGCAGCATGTCAATAAACTCACCATTTGTATATTTTACAAGAGAGTGTCTAAATACATACATCCCATCACGCAATTTTCCTGTCGGAGTAGGCAGGTATGCGAAGCGCCATTCCAGTCCAACACACATTCTTAGCCTCCCATCTTGACATATATCCTCTTATACGATTTCTCTGACTTTTTACGTTTCTTTATTTCAGAATATAGTTCGCTTGATCCAACCATACTTTCCTTGGTCTACCTCGCACACGCCCTTCACTCACATTTGCACTATTCATCTGTTATGTTAGTATTTCTTCATTTATTCGTTCCACATTCTCAAACCGTCTCAACGTACTCTTCTTCATCTTACTTAAAACATCGGTCTTTATGTTAGTTCACATTCCTCCCTTATCACTTCATTCCGTATTCTGTCATATATTGTGACCGCATTTATCCTTCTCAATGCAAGCATTTATTCGTAATTTTTCACATCCTCGTTGTTTCCAGTATCTAAATAATAAATTAATATAAGATCACACGACAAGAACCGCAAAATATTCAGAATTTCATGACTATCGTATGAATCGCCAAATATTTAGTCTCTGTTCTTAATACATATTGCGTAGTAAATAATTCGAAGCTTTTTGTGCCCAAGTGCGTCGCTGCCAAGATTGGCACGTCACATGTAAACATCCATCGACTGAGCACTCTCTTCCTTTGTGCGTGCTTCACTCAGACTTAAGTCTTTGTGACATATTTGTTATGCCCGGAGTAATAAATTTTATGAAAGCTTCATATATATCATCACGCTATTTCTTTTGTTTCATAAGATTCCATTTTTCGGATGCGACACTGGCGGCAAATTTACGAAACTGCTAGTAAAATCTCAATGAGTAGTTTTCACTTAAAACAGGCATAGTCGTCAACTCGCGGCTCACCGGGGTGATTTGTATGACCCGTGAGCTGTTTCTTTATAAATCATGAAATAAATAACTATAAAATATTGTTGTTTGATAATAGCGGAACACTAGATATTTGACACGAAGGAGAAGATTTATATCAAAATATAAAAATCGTATTTAAATGTGACCCAAAATGATAGTAATATAATATTATTTATAGACAAAAATTAAAAAGCATAACACAAAATACGTGTATTTGCTTATTAAGTTTGTACGTATAGGTGTCCAAAATAAAACTTACATTTCTTTAGGTATTTGTGTAATATGACACTCATACAATGTGAATTGTATTTATATACAATAAAAAAAACAACGCAAGAGTTTGTCGAACCTCTTGGTTCAGTGGTTAAAACGTTTGGCATTGGTTTCGATTCTTGGTAATGTCTCAAATTTTTCCAATACGATTTCTTGGTAAGATCTAGTCAAATCTAGTGTACCTAAAAAAGCCTTTAGTGGCACTTTGTAGCAGTATTTAAACCAGTCGAGGGTATATTTGACACAGTGCTCTTGGAATAATAGTGATACGGTCACGAAAAAAAAAACAACGCTATAAATTATATATTGGGACAAATTGGATCGCGTTATCTCGTTTTTAGGCAATCAAATTCTGATGTGCCTTTTAATTAAAAAAATACACGTGCGGCCCTCGACTCTTGACCCAATACTAAACTTGGCACGCGTTCTAAAAAGATTGGCTACCCCTGACTTAAAACTTCTATAACAAATTTATGGTTGGTTGGAAGAGATTGCCACATAGATATAAATCCACCATGTTGTGTTGTACCAGGAAATTACAACGTTAAAAATAGTTTTTTAAAAATCGCAAGTTTTTCGAAGAATATCATGTCATGAGAATACAACAATTGGGTAACTCCATTTCTGGTTCGGTAGATATTTTCTATGTAGATTATTGTTGAGTTCATGGCCCTTCTCCTGCTTTCTTAATCTTAAGTCTTGCCTGGTTAACCCATTTTATTTTAATTATTTACTTTTGTAATTTGCCCTTTATTATCCCCTCGAGAGAAATTTTATGTATTTTTAGTTATAGTTTGTTTTTGCTTGTTCTTATATGCAAAGAGTTTGATTGAAATATACTTTTTTTAGTGGTAGAATATGCATGGGCCAGATTTTTGCGTCACGGAACATATTTTGTGGTTTTTAGACTTAAACAAAGTATATGATCGTGTGAAAAGAGAAAAATTGTTGAAAGATTATAGTGTGAATGGTAAATTAATATGTGCTATCGCCTCACTCTATGAAAACAGTAGCGCATGTGTAAGATTAAATTGGAAACTTTATAGGTTGATTTAAAATCACTAAAGGCGTAAAGCTAGGGGTTGTGATGTCACCTGGGTTATTTAATTCGTATAAAGATTAATATGTGCGTGATTTAAAAGATGATTTAGAGATGAAATAATGAGGAGTGGATTCACATACCGTATGTGTCCTTTGTGGTGGCCTGCGTGTTCACGCTTCAATTTAAGTACGCAGAATATGGCGTAAAATTCGCATACGCAAGATGTAACTTAAATCATCTTTACATCCAAATAATATACATCAGCGTAATTTCCTCGCTGGCATCCAATAATAATAAACGTCACCGTAATCAAGGAATGGAGGCAGTTCAGTTTAATTCAGTTGGATTCCACCACCGCCCACACTATTATGGAGGACAAAATAAGTCATCCATCGCTTCTTCTTCAACTTGACGTAGACTCAAGAGTTTATTACTACATGATTGACCTCGTGTGATGCTGAGCTCCAGCTATCTCCATCGTTTCGGGGGTCTCCCTGGTGAACGCCGTCCATCCGGCACCCCGTGCAGAGCTATGTATGGAATTCTTGTGGAATTCATTCTCTGTGCATGTTGGTACCCATGTACAGAGAATGAATTCCACAAGAATTCCATACATAGCTCTGGTCCCCATCTGACCACATCTTGGACCTCACAGACCTCTCGGATTGTGGTGTTCCTTACGCGATCACGCAGTCTTCCCAGCAACTTCATCCATCGCGATCTACACTAAAATATCGATGTTTTTATGAGAGTGACATCGGAAGTCACGTCAGTAATGGGTAACGGAGGCATCAGACACCGGGACACTAGTACTTGTTGTTAAGTTTATTTAATGCGGAACAAAAACTGATACATGACTTGCTCCTTATATAGGGCACACTATACTTGGACACCACAAAACGTTTTGTAACAATACTGAAAAAAATATATTTAGAGCATTGTGACACAGAGTATTGTCAATATGGTGAATACAAAATGTACCCACAAATCAACACTCGTAGTCGACTTAAAACAAGCAAATATCTTGCCGCTTAATTCGTGGGCCAACTCAGATTTTCATCAATAAGTTTCCCAGATTCTCGATGTGCAATGAATACGGAATCACAGAATTATCGATCAAGCTTCTGAAGACGGAGGCGCCTTATTATGAATCTTGACTGTAAAATGTCATTAACAAATAAAATGCAAATTACTGAATGAATAAAAAAAAATCTTTCAAATGTTGAAATAAAAAATTCGGTTGCGGGACTTGTTTTCGTTATTTAACAAGCTTAATTGGATAGACTAAGAAATAAAAAAAAACTGTATCTTTTTTGTTGGTTGATAACATTAAAATTTATTGCCGACATTTATCTATCAATCAGCCATTAAGTAATAAAATTAGCGCCTTTATAAAAATAACGGTTAAAAAAAGTGATTCATATCGCCATTCAAAATCAATGAAATGAAGAAGTGGACAGACTATTAAAATAGAAAAATTATGAAAACACAAAAAATTAGTACAACTATAATATTATATATATTAAGATCCTTAAATATTCCATGAAATTCCATATACCATATGTGGATGGTTAACCATTAAATTAGCATTTACTGTATGTATGTGTGGCGAGATCAAATAAATGAGGTAAGCCGAAGGATCTTCTTCAGCCTTCATTCCCTTAAAGTGTTGCAAAGATTTCTACCAACTAAAACCAAAATTTTACTCGTACAATCTCTGCTCTTTCCGATTCTGGACTATGCATGGTGACGTATTTTACTTGGATGTTACAGAGGAACAGCTGGACAAATTATAGCGTCTTCAGAATGTGCGTCTAAGATACATTTTCAACCTACGAAAGTACGATCATATAACTTCATATCAGAAGCAATTGAACTGGTTGAATGTTAGAAATAGACGCCAAATTCACAGACTGTCTATTGTATAATATCCTTAACTTTCCCGCCGTCCCCTCTTATCTCGCCGAAAATTTTCAGCTTCTTTCCAGCTATGGATTAGCGCTACGCTCAAACAGAAATTGTTTATTGGCCTTTCCAGTTCACCGCTCCTCTTTTTTACGTCGTCCTTTACTGTCCATGCAGTGAGACTCTGGAATCAGTTACAAACCAATATAAGACTCGCTCCGTCCTTGGCTTGCTTTAAGAAGCGACTGAAAAAACTCTTAATTTCTGGTCAGTAAAATAACGTGTTTCATTCCTGATTTTTATTTTCCTTTCCTCTCCACCATCCCTTCCTTTCCTTTTGATTGACGATATCTCACTTTATATGAAAAAGAATGTTCGGGTGATTGTCCGTCTTTGTGGGGTTCGTGGGCATGTGCTCACGTATATGTTTATGGATTTCGTGAGGATGGATAGTCATTTGAATGATTTATGCGACCACTTAACTTGCTCCATTTACTTTTGTCTGGTTGGTTGGAAGAGATTACCGCCTGGCAATAAGCCCGCCAGATTGTATTTGCAATAAAAGTGTTAAATAAATAAATAATATGTGTAGTTACAGATATGTATACCCATTCCGTTATTTGGAAAGTATTGTATTACACTTTTTTGTATTCGTATTGAATCCGTACTCGTATGTGTACCACGCAAATAGATTTTCTCACGCGTTTTGATTCGGTTAATTGAATTAGACAATTGAAAGCATTGTAGCTTTGTAAGAGTATAAAGTAAATCGTTTTGATTGGTTAACGGACGCAATTATTCGGTAGAGATAAAAATTTATTTATATTTACTTGAATAACATTGCTCGACAAAATTTTACTTCATGTTTTTTTAGAAAAAAGTGTATGGTTGTCCGGAAACAAATTTTGTATTTCTCGGATAAATAAATATCGTTAGGACTACGTTTTCTTTGCTTACTTAATTCCAAACGCACAGAATGTACAATATGTTATTATGAAAGGTAATAATTTAGCGCATTTTCGGCCATTGTTTATCTGAATTTCTTAAGCATTTTATTGCGTCATTTTACACAATGAACAAAATAATAAATTTCTTCGGTTCTTGATGCTTTTTATACTATCCCAAAAGAAAAAAAAATACGACACAAGCCAAAAAAAACTAGTGTATGGCGACGATGCAGTGAGCGATCGTGTGTAAAAACCGTAATAGAGATACGACATTCGAAAATGTCCATTCTTGAAGGCCGATTGCACAGATGACGACCAAATCAAGGCTTTAAGCGAGAATAACCAGCGTTCGACGACACGACAGATTGCTGAGACGCCGAAAATATCGAAAACCATTGTCCACGAGCATTCGATGCAATTTTGCGTTTTAATTAGTCTCATTTAAAGATATTAAAAGTAAACTAAAACTAGCTCGGAATTGAATTCGAAAAATAAGTTAAAAGAGTGTACGCTTCCGTTCGTCCATGACGTCAAGGGTATTTGAGAATTCAGTTTGAATTAGTTAATATAATTTACTGGAATATTATTTAGCCCTTTTATCTGGAATAACATATAAGTTATTCACTATAAGTATTTCAAAACCAACTACTAGTACATGCAATCGAGCTTAAAAAATCGGACCTGTTTGCATCGTGCTTGGCCTCAGTGAGATACCAACTGAAATCCATGTACCTTACTTAGCTTTATAAATTTGCTTGGCCTCAGTGAGATACCAACTGAAATCCATGTACCTTACTTAGCTTTATAAATTTGCTTGGCCTCAGTGAGATACCAACTGAAATCCATGTATCTTACAGTACCCGGCGGTAAGTAATACACATCAGGTTTAAGAAAGAGACTGTCGGCCATAATCGGCAAATTTCGGCTTTGTAGAGCGTCGTCTTTGTCCCTAGAACGCTTGCCTTCTTCTTCTCAGTGTCGTCAGGTCCCCCCAACGTTGAATATCACCTGAGAGTAGACATCTTTGTCCCCGGCAACCCGAAAAAGATCTCCAACGCCCCTTATGCCAGTCCAATCACGTATATTGCGGAGCCAGATTTGCCTCCTATCAACAACTCTTCGGCCTTCTATTTTGCCTTGAATGATCAGGTGCAGTAATTTGTACTTTGCTCCTCTAAGTACATGACCCAAGTAGGACACCTTTCGGATTTTAATATTAGTCAGCAACTATCTATCAACTTTGGCTCTTTGAAGAAACTTTGTGTTGACCATATCCGTCCAGGGTATCCGTAGCATTCTCCGGTGCATGCACATTTCGAATGCTTCCAGTCGGTTCATACTACTAACTTTGAGGGTTCATGATTCCACTCCATGCAACAACACTGACCAAACGTAGCATTTGACTAACCGTTGTCGAAGTTTCAAGTTTAAATTATCATCGCTTGCCAACGACTGACAAATCACGACGGAACACGTGTATGAAGACAGAGACGACGCTCTACAAAGCCGAAGTTAACCGATTATGGCCGACAGTCTCTTTCTTAAGCCCGGTGTGTATTACTTACCGCCGGGTACTGTACTTAGCTTTATAAATTTGCTTGGCCTCAGTGAGATACCAACTGAAATCCATGTACCTTACTTAGCTTTATAAATTTATGAAAATAAATATGTTTAAAGATAACAACGCCTGTGTTATCTCTTCGTTTCCTTTTTATACATTAAAATGGGTATAATGCATGATGAAATAATGCAATTAGCTTTTGGTATATATTTTTATTCCTTGTATGTTGTTAATAATAAAAAAACTATTATGTTTCAAATGAATATAAAAGAAAACCATTACGTTTACTTCCGAGCAAGGGTAGGCATAGATCACACACTGCCAGACTTTGATCGCAACACACATATTTTGCCTCCTTCACATCCATGCATTTTACTTCCGAGCAAGGGTAGGCCAGACATAGATCACACACTGCCAGACTTTGATCGCAACACACATATTTTGCCTCCTTCACATCCATGCATTTTACTTCCGAGCAAGGGTAGGCCACACATAGATCACACACTGCCAGACTTTGATCGCAACACACATATTTTGCCTCCTTCACATCCATGCATTTTATTATACCTTCGATTTTTATTACTATACTTTACATCATTTCAAAAGGAAAGTACAGTTGGATCAAAGGAATGCTATTTTAAAATAAGAAAACGTAAAAAGTCATAGAAAATGTAGGAGTTGTATGAGAAAATGGATGTGAAAGAGGCGAAAGATGTGTGTCGAGATATGAAAGTCTGACGCTCTTTACTCTCTGCCTGCCTCCACAGGGAGATGGTATGTATGTATGTTAGTCTTCCAAAATTGTATTCATATAATCCAATCATATACTTTTCTTGGTGTTCCCCTTCAACGCCTACCACTCATATGTGTATGTGTAAGATTAAATGCACTATACAGTTTACTTTATCTTTCTTCATTCGTTCTGTTGTATAGGTATATTGTATTCCCAAACCCTGTTGTATATGTATAGGTATATTGTATAGGTTGTATAGGTATATTGTATTCCCAAACCACTTTAGTGATTTTCTTCATCCTGCTTATTACATAAGTCACTTGTGTTATTAATTAACAATTAATATATTTCCGTAAACAGGATACAGATAGGGGGCTCTTATCGTTTTTTTTTTCAATTATTGTACAACCTTCTTGGAATAGATAGAGTGGGAATTTGTCTTTTAGGAATCTGTTTCTCGGAACCGATAACCGAATGTAACGATATCATAAACAGCTTTCTTTGACAGTATTACTACAAATATTTCAAATATAATCGATAACCTCAAATTTTCTAGCTGTCAATTTTAAACATCTTGATGATACGATGTCACATATGCACTTTTAGAATATGTAAAAACTGATCGATAAAGTATACCACCACATTCTTCTACTGAAATTTATGAAATAAATGAGACATTAATTATTGCGTTATCATGGGAACCTAGGAATTCAATCAGCAAATTAAACTCACAAATGTATTAAACGCTATTTAGTTTACAATTATCATGAAAATCTAGAAATGTAAAAAGGAAATTAAATTTAGAAATTATATAATTCTATTTGGTCCACAAGTATCAAGAAAATCTAAGATTTTAAAGAGCAAATAAAATTCATAAATTTATTTTTACGCTATTTGGTTCGCAATTATGAAAACTAAGAATTTGATGAGCCAATAAACTTTTGAAATTTATTAAACGCTATTTGTTTCACAATAAATTTAGTGTTACTTTCGTTCCAAAATACGCACTAATAAAGGTAATAAATACTTTGATAATCAATTAAGGAGGGTATCTTCACAATGGCATTTAATTGTTTTAGATAATTTTATTTTATAAATGCAGTATTATGGTAAACAATGAATATTAGAACGTTTGTTAGACCAGTGATTTCCAAAACCCTCAGGATCACACGTACACCAGTTAACACTAGACCTTCAAAACAACAATATCTCACAATGCCGAGAATGAACACAAAATGACAGGAAAGCTACGGTTATTAACCTCCAAAACTATTCAATATGCTTCCATCGGAGATAAGATAAATCAAGTAAAAATAAATTAGAGAACATTTTACAATGGTTAAATGAAACTGATCATAATAAATGTACAACTTTGGTCACCCCATCCTACTGGTGCATTTGTTAGTGTTTGTGTGTCTGAGTGTAAATGCGAAATATAATTTAATTTACATCATCTCATATGGTATATGGTACATTAGATAAGATGGTTTGAAGCAATTTATTCAAACCAACTAGCTTTAGTTCATAACATATATAGTGTGTTAAATACACGAGAGATTCACTAAAATTAACCTTCCTATGTCAGATGGCCATATAACTCGTGTAGAACTTCAAGCTAGAGGACGGTTTTCTAGCATATCGATCTGTCTCTCGCCACCTCCTCTCAGTATTCTTCTCAGCCTCCTGAGACTTAGATGCACGTTGTCTATCTGTTTCGGTCTTCCAAGTGGCCTTCCCTGTTAGGCATGCTTAATGATCTTTGCTGACCGTATCAACTGAGATATGCTTACATAGTCTATATATGCTAAACTTCGCGACGTTGTCTCATTCATTTTAAAGTTTCTCTCTCTCTCTCTCTCTCTCTCTCTTTGACGAAACTTAAAGAAAAAAATGTCAAACATACCAACGAGATTAGTAAGACCAAGGTAAGGTCGGCAACAAAGGTCAATTACCTCAAATGAAGTAAAAATATTAATTTTGGGGAAAATGCAGGCTCAAAACAATACAAATTTATGCATAAAAGTGAATCTTTTAAAATGGCACATGTGGAAACGACAAAACTGTAGGCCTACCTTTGTGAACAAAGATTTTCTACCCCAATGAACTTGAAAATACGAGTCAAGTGCATAAATCGGTTGGATCTCAAAGACAGCAAGCAAACAAGTTGTTCGGATATCAATGTTGTTTCTATCTATCATAAAATAAAACCTTGAATCATTTTTCCAAAACTTGAAGTGTAGATCTATAGTATGACAACACATGTGGAATTGAAGTGTAGATCTATAGTATGACAACACATGTGGAATTTTAAGTATTTTAATAATTCTCGACCTTGAGATAAGTTTTAGCTTAATTTAATCGCAATCATTCGCTTGTGTTTTTATTACTTGGGAGTTTGGAGGTTTAATATATATAAATGGATTTTGAGTAATTCGCAACAAAGATCCCCGACCCCTGGACTAGAGAATAGGGATCGTGAAAGGGTTATCTCAGCGGCTCTCAAGTTTTTCATAAATGAAATATCACCAAAATTAAAATTAAAAAATTACAGCCTCGCCAGCAAAAAATACTTCTCGTATATAAAAATCAAGCCAAGACTTACACAATTAATTAAGTTATTGCCACATATTTATATTTCGTTTCTTATAAAAATATACAATAATATAATAATAAATATTAGCAAACTAAAAAATCGACTATCGATAAGTTAATTTTTATATTTGTTTGACAAAAAATAGTTTCTTTATATCTAGTTCTATTTTACTAAAGTTTAAACGTAAACTAACAATAAAAATAAGCACTTCTTTTGGATAGTAACGTTTTTATGGTATACTGTATATTGCACAAATTATCAACATACCACCAGTCATCTCTCGCGTACCACTGGTTAAGAACCGCCGGATTATATTGTTCTAAGTGCTTAAAATTTCGACGCTTCTGAACAGATTGTTAATAAAAATAAAAGGACAATTTATATAGCGTCGTTCAGAGAACAAACTTTCCTTCAGTGTGCTATAAGCTCTAGCTCGGGACTCGAAACCATTATTATTGACAGATTAAACAAATTACAAAATAAATGTATATTGTGACAATAATTAAATTTTGTCTGATTTTATGTTGATATTCATCATAAAGTTTTCTTTTGAAGTTTCATAAAAGGTTAATAATGGTAGACTTGATTCTGCCTGCAGCCGGCTGAATGGCTCATGAAGTGACAGCTCCAGTTGCCGGCTCGCAACTGAGGCGTCGAAATCCTTACTCCTCGATCCCCTGCCGCTGCAGAGGACGTGAGGTGCACAAAAGAAGTGGAAGGCCGAGGCTCGAGAGGGAAATGGTGTTTGAGATGCCGCAGTTTGACACTTATCCTCACAATGGCGGTGTTTTACAAAGCTGAAAGAAAACTACCCTTACTTAGAATTTATTTATTTGAACACCACTGTATAATGTACAATTTGGCGGTTTATTGTGAAAGAACAATCTCTTCTAAACAATTTTTTCTAAGATTTTTGTTTCCAGTGTGGGGGGAGAAATATTTACATTAGAGCTTTGTACAACGAAGATACAATTATATTATATAAGACAGAATCGTAAGATAATAAGGAGACAGGAAACATTTGGCGATTCAAATGACAAATGCATCTGCGGCTAGGAGATAGGAGATGATATTGGGAAGGAAAATAAGTGGGGGAACCAGGAAACACGCTTCGTCGCTAAAGGAAATATAGTACATTATGTGTTGCTGTGTCTATAATATAGTAGGTAATGTTTGTTTGCAATAAACCCTGTACTCTGTATTTTACTGTATTCAACTAAAGTGTCTTATAATACATATTTGGTTTCTCTTTTTTTCTGTTATTTTTTTACCTGTTTGTTTATGCGTCTACGCGTGGTTTTAATGTAGTTTTTAAATGTTAACTTATTGAAATATCGTTTTTTTTTTCTTTCGAAATTCACTTAAGAGCGAAACAGGGATCGTTGGAGATCAAATGCAACACAATGTTTGATTGACTTTGAGCTTGAAACCTATCGAATGTCAGTATTTTTAGACAGCTTAAATTTGATAAATTGATAAAGAAAATATTTGGCATGCATCTTAAAAAAAACAGGAAAGAATCTGCTAGTATCGGATTGGGAAACAGGAGTCTTACCAACTAGGCCACGGAGGTCGTCTAGTCTTGAATTCTTCGTCGAATCGTGAATATGTTTTTCATTAATTTGTTTACATGGTTGTACTCTACATCTGGCGGGCTTATTGCCATAAAACAATTTCTTCTATCCAACCAACTCTTGTATACATTAAACTGATAATACGTGACAGATTTTACAAAAATGAAATATCTAAATTAAAGTAAAAAAAATAATTAATGTCCAATCTCTAAACAATATTGGTAGAAATTGAGGAAACATATGTATATTACACTACTCCTAAAGCCGAATGTGTTACTATCACATATTGGAAGATCTACTAAAGTTTCTTTGTAGTTCGTTCTTCACCCTTGGTAAATTTTCTGCGGTATTTATTTATTTATTTGATTAATTAACGACACAACAGTGTCTTTATATACAAATGAATATGTGACAGGTTATACAAGTACTTAAAATTATTGACAAATAATACAAAACTTTATCTTAAACTAACATGAAGATACAAAAAGCAGTAGTTATTCAATATATGTTATGTATATTCAATATATGTTATGTATGTATACCACAAAATATTACCAAACTTCTCCAAGCAGACTTACGTAATTGTCGAAGAATTATTTTATAGAGGTAAAGAACTCAGATTTGTTTTTAGTGGAATAACGCATACATAGAACAAATATTGGATTTTTTGAGAATGTTGTGGGAATTTTATGGATAGATATTGAGATATAGAAAACACATGGCCTCATTAGTAGAACGAGATGCAAGTTGCTTTGCAGAATTTAAACCTTCCACATGTTGATCCAGGGTTACTCAACTCCAGAGGCAAAGTATTGTCCTTAATGTTTTGTTTATATTACGTTATTTATATTAATAAAGTATCTTGATCAAATATGTTTTTCTGAACATATGCAGATGAGGGAAAAAGTATCTTATCTAATGACCACAGTCACTGCATTCTTATCCTTACACTCAACTTATATATATATTTTTTTGTAATTTTTTTTATCTGTAAATAAATGTGGGTTCGAGCTCCAAGACAAAGCGTCCTTAAGGAGAGTTCACTCTTTAAACGGTGCTTTATAAATTTTCCTTTTATTATTATTATTAAAGGAGTTTGTTAAAGGGATAAAGAAAGAAAACAAAGGAAAATAATGATGAAAGGTTATTCTGATTTTTATATTTTTTCAATTATCTTTCACCTTAATAAGGATGGTGCACATCTGATTACTCTTGGAAGTTCGATCCACAGTCGCTTCAAGTGGAACACAATTAAAAGATGTGTTAACTATGGTGTGCTATGCAAAAAAGTCTCATCAATCACATATCAAGCGACGGTTATGGAATCTGCGCTCAATAACAGATTAGACGCTGAACACCTTTGGATTTATAACATATATACGAGTATGTTATATATTTAAAATATAACAACTATGGTAGAGAAAATGTGAAGTCAACAAGGAAGATAAATAGTTTGTTTTGATCCTGTGGCGATGACGCGTTGATTTGGTCAAGCCTTCGAAGTGCCTCGTCCGTGTCCTCTCAATACCACTCTGCTACGAAACCAGGGTTGCCACATCATACTAAAATTTTGTATTGCGAATTTTCACAGCCAGTAACTAATCTTTTAAATAAAATTACACACGATTCTTGGCACCGATAGACGTTGGATATGTATATAAGTGGTATACATTAGTGACAACCGAAATGAGGGGAAAATATATGACAATACGGAATGAAGGGTTAAGGGATGAATGTGAACTTAATATTTTGTTTAAGATGAAAAATAACACCGAGATGGTTTGGGCATATGGAACGAATGAATGTGATAATACTAACATAACAAATATACAGTGCAAATGTTAGCGCAAGACGTGGTAGAGGAAGACCAAGGAAAGTATGCTTGGATTTAGTCTATGATATTTTGAAAGAATGTGATGTAAAACGTCAGAGAAATGTTTGTAGAAAAGACGAAAGATGGGTGTCGTGACAGGATAGTCTGGCGCTTTCTCCTCTCTAAATACCCCAATAGGGAGACGACTTGATGGGTGTATGTTGATGTCCCTGACACTACAAATTAAAAAAAAAACATACAACAAAATATGTTACATGTGTTTACTTTTTTGATCGTGGAAAAGGTATTTGTTTAATTTTTTTGGAGTTGTATCTACTTATTCAAAATAACTACTTATACAAACATCTACTCACATCATTTAATCACTCCTGTTCTCATAACGGTCGCGAGTGGAATCGGTATCGCAACGGGCGTGTCTAGGGGTGGAACCAGTATTCCATGGGCGTGCTGAATAAATCAATTCAATTGAATACATTTTTGTAATGTTATTTTTTTTCTTTCTTCGATGTAGTGAATCTCATCACAAGTGACTTGTATACAGGTGACGCCTATGAGCGCAACACTCACCCACATTTTTTTAAATCTATCTGTCTCTTCTGCCCATTTTCAAAGACTATTTAACTTTTTTTTGCGTTACCCAATTGTTTATTCATACTTGGCAACCCTGCCCAAGAATCCTAGCGACCGCTAATGTTTGGCAGTTCCCAACTTGTCCAACGAGCCGGACTTGTTTTCCGAGTATTTTTCCTATCGTAAATATTATATTGTGTACAAATATTTTCCATAATAAATACTTTTTGAGCGTGGGAGTCCAACCATTTTTAGTTTTTATATTGTACAAGAAATACCAAAATATAGCCACATCGTTATTTCGATGTCAAATCGCCAATAATATTGTATGGGTATTAAATGCGCGGGACCATATGTAGTTTATAGATGTATTTTTCACTCCCCCCCCTCCCTCGTTATTTTATTTTTGCAGGAATTTATTTTGGGAGTATTTTATCACATCAACCCCTCAGAACACTTAACATTGCTTTTAAAATAAAAATCGTGGAATATAACTGCTTATTAACCCTTCCCTTACGGTGCTAAAATTGAAACGCGCGCTCCGGCGTTGGGTAGTGAGTACGCGATCAAAAATTAACGATTTTAAATCGGAAAAATAAGAACATTCATAGATAATCCCTTTAATTAATTACAATTGAAGTTAAAAATTATAATAATTGAGATTTATTTGCTGAAAACATTAAAAAACCACCTGGCAACGCTCACGGAACGGGCGTAGGTCTAATCTGGTTGCAAGCCCAAAAGCTACCGCGGCGCGGAACGGTAGTGGCTTACTCCCGGCGTGGCTTACGCTTGCGACGATTGAGACAATTGAGCTCCTCGCAATTCAGTGAAGTATGCAAGAGTGAGATGCGAATATACTCTTCACCTATCGTCAAGACGAGGCACTCACAGCGTTTAAATGCGAATTTGTTTCCGATCTTCACAAAACACCTACGATGTAGTCGATAAATTCTGATTATTATTAATATTATTTTTTTAAATCAATGCGTAAATATATTATGGAGGAATGCCTAAAATCTTAACCTTGTATTTATTATATTTATAGAGATATTGATGGTTTATAGAAACAACGTGTAGAAGATACCCAACACAAGGAAGGAAAGGTTAATATCTACGTGTTGGATTATGTCGTTTCCAAATTGTTTATTGACATTTGACTTGGATTTTTATTCATATTGTGTTTTTCTATAATATATATGTTATAGAGTCAGTGAACTATGCGAATGATTTTTTTTGCTATGTGTTTTATAAAAGGTTTTTTGAGTCCTTTGATGCGTAATATACATCCCTGACCTTGGTCTACTGTGGACTTCTCTATGTGGTGGTATTTTGTGCTTCTTTTTATTGTAATTTTGTTTGTATTGATGCGCTCTAAAATTTTAATGTTTTTAAATAGTCGAAATCGATCTACATTGTAAGAAAATAATATAAAATAAGTTAGGGACAATAACGAACTAGAATTACGTCTATCCACGAATTTAATCAATTCAATCAATTCAATCATGCTTTCTGATTCATATTGGTGACGCACAACTTTAATGTAGTTATGCGTTTAGCCTTACTTACACACTGTCTGTTTATAACATCTTAATTACAAATTCGATTCTACAGCATGCTTTGCGTAGAATATTTAGAAAATTGAATGAGATATGCGAAAAAAATGATCTGAGAATGCTTTTTGCGAAATTCAAAGTCATTGTGATAGGGAAAATAAATGCGATGTATGGGGGAGCAATGAAAGATACTAGGGCGAGTTAAGGAATTGTGATGTTTAGGTAGAATTTTTTTCAGACGATAGGATAGTTACGACATATATCAAACGATATGTAGCGATAAACAACAAAGTCAATAGGGCACTCAAACATATACTCAAACCGGGTTAGTTTCAAAATCTGCTAAAATGGTGGCCCGTAGCCTTATTCTATTACCAACATTGTATGGAAGTGAAACATGCTGTAGAAGTTTGTGTACTAAGAATAATAGACGAGGTAACAATGTATACCAGAATACGGAGTAAACTGATTATGGATGAATGTGAACTTAAGGTTGATGTATTAAAATCTTCCTACACCAACCCATCAGCATACTCGTACAATACAGGAAATAGCATCAAACAGAGTTTCTGAATTCAATCAAACATTTGGGCGTTACCTTTATTGTCGGACTTTCATTCGTCAACCATGTCTCGCGTGTGATATTGGACTAATACAAACTGCCTTGTTTTATAATAAGAATATCTAGAGAATTTAACAGTACCAATATCCTGCAAAACTTGTACAGCTATCTAATTAGAACCAAATTACGAGTAGAATACGGATCAGCAGTTTGGGCTCCTCATTAGCTCAAACATAATAATAATATTGAACAAATACATAAAAAATCCTCAAATATCTATGCGAGTCAAACGTGGACGTGCTAAAAGCCGAAGGGATGCTGTAGAAATGCGTGCTTTAAGAAGAACACATGAGGGGAAAATGTTTGCCAGAATACGGATGGAGTGATGAAAAATGAATGTGAACTTAATTAAGGCTGGTGTGTTGACTAAGATGAAGATAAGTACTTTGGAATGGTTTGAGTATGTGCAACGAAGAATGAGAAAAGACTAAAAAACCAAATATATAGTGCAAATGTAAGTGGAAGGCGTGGTTGGATCAAGTAAACGATATTTTGATAAAAGGAAACATAAAAAAAAAAATTTAAAAAATCGTGGACTCTCTCTTCGTTGACACTGGTAGGGAAACGGCGTGATGGCATGTATGAATTGATTGTTTCGTTACAGAGCATTTACGTTTATCTAGTGCCACTTATATTTCTTGGGCGTGACGACCTTTTTTTCGCAACTCGATGATATATGTTAGATTAGTAGTCACAGCATTCGGTTTCCCTTACTATCATTTAATTTTTTTTTCAGTATGTTCGAGTATGGATATTCGAAATTCTCCGGATAAACTGCTCTCGCTAAAGGGATGCCGCGTGGTGGAGGGATTTGTCCAGATTCTACTGATAGAGAACACGAACTCATCTGCCTTCGACAACCTGACCTTCCCAGAACTGCGAGAAATCACGGACTACCTGCTCATCTTCCGGGTGACCGGGCTTCGCACCCTTTCGACTCTGTTCCCCAACCTGGCCGTCATCAGAGGGAATAGGCTGTTCCATGATTACGCCTTTGTTATCTACGAAATGCAGAGCATGCAGGTTAGTATTTTTTGTCAATAAGCAATATGGATGGTTCAAATGAAATAAAAAAAATATATATTTTAAAGGAGCAACACAATTTCTCTACTGATTACCAGACCTGCGCAACTTGCACTTACGTGTGAACCCTGAAAGATATATGAATACCAGAAATAGATTAAATATTGTATATATTATTTTTTCAGGGGATTATTGTTTTTAAATATACGAGTGTAATTTAATTCAATGCACAATTCGCAATATATTTCAAACAACCAGACAAGTATAACAGTTTATGTCAGTTGCCGGGTGATAAGTAACAAAGGTTTTTAAATGCACGAACTATTGAAAATTACCGGGGCTGTAACCGCAATTTTTTTTATTTGTTTTTAACAACTTTATAGAATACTCTGCTCAAGCAAAAACTTAATTTAGAAAAAGGAGGAAAAACTCCTCAAAAATGTATTAACAGTGACAGTTGGAATATCGAAAGTTTATTAGATAATATGTTAGGTTTGGCGCTTGTCTGCGCATTCCAGTACCTATTCCTTAATTCAACGTCGAAATTTCAGTCCTGAATTTTCTCGTTTATTAATATGCTCACCATGTCTTATTTCCATCATATGAAATTAGAAAATAATCAGTGCGTGATTTAAATGTCTGTAGTTTGATTCCCAATTACATAAAACTTTCAATATCCGTTGAGGACCATCATCTCCTAAGATGATGGTCCTCAACGGTATTACAGTTTCATCTTTGATGTTATGGAAGTGAAATGTGGAAGTGGAGAGCCGAGCGAATTCTGTATAAATGTGTGCACTGAGAAAAATACTTGGGGTGAAAATGTATGGCAAAATACGGAATGAAGTGATTAGGGATGAATGTGTTCAGGATAATGTAATCAGTGAGCTCAAGAACAAGACTTTGAGATGGTTTGGGCATGTAGAACGAATGAGTGAAGAAATACTAATAAGATGAATCTACAGTGCAGATGTGAGTGAAAGGTGTGGTAGTAGAAGACCAAGGAAAGTATGGCCTCAAAAAAATTTTGTCAAAGGAAAAATATTTTTCACCTTTCTGTAGAGGTCTATTCTACGCTCTTTACAAATATTCCTCGATCGTGTTCAATTTCGTGAAAAATGATTTTTTTTGTGCGAAAGCTGAAGATTTTTATTATGATGTTAGTTACATGATGACCTCCGTGGCCTAGTTGGTTAGACGCTTGTCTCCTAACCCAGAGGTTGCGGTTCCAGTTGGAGCCAAATTTTTTAAAAAGGATTCTAGTCTGGTTTTCACTTAAGGCCTCTTAAACATATTCTGGTTGGTTGAAAGATATTGCCACATGGCAATAAGCACGCCAGGTTGTACTGTTTACAAATTGAGCCCAGATCTTTTCATAGCTTCTCTCTTAAATATATTTTGTTTTCCACTTCCTTAGAATATATTTGTGAAAAAGGTCGTTTTTTTTAATGTAACTAATTATCTATAAAAAACAAATTTTTATTTAATACTATGTTGATATCAATAAACCTATATTTATTTATTTAGAATATTCTCAAAACATTCTTGAACCTTTGACCAAACGCTTAAGGAAAAAATGTTATGTATGGTAAGCACGCTTGCAAAGAAATGTAATGGAAGCACGCTTGCAAAGAAATGTAATGGAAGCACGCTTGCAAATAAATGTAATGGAAGCACGCTTGCAAAGAAATGTAATGTAACTACGCTTGCAAAGATTTTTTTTTAATAAGACAGATACGAAAAAAATAAAAGGAATAGCTTTTATTTAGATAAACAACAGTAATATAACTATTATAGAAATATACGGGAACGAGCTAGAAGTGATTCAATATGCAAAGGTGCAGAGGCAATAAAATGACCTATGATTTATCTTTCGCAATCATTTATCGTTTCTAGTCCTCATTCCTATATACTCGTACTACAGCGTACGAGTACGTCTAGAATATTCATTTTGTATATTTGTTACCCAACTTGTTGAAAACCAGTTAGGTATAACTAATTTCTTTCAAATTTCACAACTCGGTTGGGTGACATGGATGCATCATCGTAATGTTATTATTATATTTCTATTGCGTACATACATACATATCATCACGCCATTTTCCTATCGGGGTAGGCAAAGGGGACAGAGCGCCAGACTTTCCTATCTCGACATACATCCTTCGCCTCTTCCACATTCATATAACGTTTACGATTCCTCTGACTTTCTATGTTTCCTTCTTTCAGAATATCATTCACTTGATCCATCCATACTTTCCTTGGTTTTTCTCTTACACGCATTCTACTCACATTTGCGCTATATATGTTTTGTTAGTCTTCATTCATTCGTTCCACATGCCCAAACCATCTCAGCTTCATCTTACTTAACACATCAGCCTTAAGTTAACATTCGTCCCTAATCACTTCATTCCGTATTCTGTCATGGAAAAAATGCGACATAAGTGATGAGATGATGTAGTAAACTATCGTGAATGTCAAAAGCGATTTGAAAATTCTTTAATGGTGATACGACTCTCGAATGTGGTGTCAATCAAGTCCTTTATCAAGAATAACCAGTGTTCTACGAGACGAAAGATATCGAAAGACTGTAAATATCGAAGCCACCGTCCACGAGCATTTAGTACATACATCTTTGCATTTGAATTTGGCCTAAAAATACGAATGACTTTGGACAAACAACCCAATATTTTGGAATGTTCCTGGAAAAACTTGAATCACGCGCTTTCAAATCCTTCAATGTTCATTTGTTGTGTTGTGTATCATAAGTGTGATGGCATGCAGAATCAACACATTCCATCACGATTTTCGTCAGAAGTGGTGAATCAAGGTGTTTTCCAATAACAGGGTGCTGACCTGTCGACTCATATATTCACGATTGTTATTTTTATTCATCATCATGTTATTAAATGATTCTTAAAATCCCATGATTCATAATCATTAACCTGGATTGTGGTGTAATGTTTAATAACAGTGATGAAATTATTTGCAACAGCAGTTTGCTAAATAGTGTAATGTCTTATATAGGAGGGTACAAAGATCTTGTGAAGAGATATGAAATGCCTCATGAATCGATCGTTTCGGATAAGTATTATACGAGGCATATCCAGAAAGTAAGTGTACTGAATTTTTGTAGGTAACAATTTTTTTATTTTAAACAAAAAAATTACGTGGTTACCGTAGTACATATGTAAGCTATTTTTCGACATAGTCGCCATTCCTCTCAATGCAGGTGGTGAAGCGGGGTATCAATTTTTTGATGCCTTCCTCGAAGTAGTTTCCCGCCAACCCCTCCGTCCACTTCTCCACTTCCTCCTTTAGCTCCTCGTCGGTTGAAAACCTTTTTCCACCCATGTAAAGCTTCAGGGAGGTAAAGAGATAGTAATCTGAAGGTGTTAGGTCAGGGGAATGCGCGGGATGGTTCCAGACATCCCATTTAAACGAGGCGAGCAGTTCGTTCGTGGCGTTGGCCGTGTGTGGTCTGGCATTGTCATGCAGCAGGCAGACTCCCTTTGTCAGCATGCTTCTCCTCTTGTTCTGAATCGCCCTCCGCAATTTTTTTAGGGTCTCACAGTATCTTGCAGAGTTGATGGTCTCCCCTTGAGGCATATATTCAATCAAAATTATGCCTTGACAGTCCCAAAACACGGATGCCATGATTTTCTTGGCTGAAATTGTGGTTTTGAACTTTTTGGCGGACGGTGAAGAAGTGTGACGCCACTGTTGAGACTGCCTTTTGGTTTCAGGCGTGTAGTGTGCAACCCAAGTTTCATCTCCAGTAACGATGGAGCGGAGAAATTCATCTCCATGCAGTTTGCAGCGCCTCAAAAACTCGTACCTTTTTACAAAATTTCGCACTTGACGGGAGATTGGGTTGACATTTTTCACTAAACGTGTTGTCGCGTCGACACTTCTCAACGTACTGACCTCGAACCGGTCTCGTTGCGGAGGGGAAGGGTCAGGCTACACGGAAGTGTAGCCAACATGTCGAAAATAAAATCCATCCGGTCGTGAGAGCCTCAGTACACTTAATTTCTGGATACGCCTCGTAGTTTACGAACAATTTAATATTGAACTTATTTGGTTTCTACTATATTAGAAATTGAATTGATAAATGCTTATGAACAACAAACTTGAAGGTAAACGGAGTCTTAATATAAAACACAACAACCGCGCTATATAAAAAAGTAACAAAAATGACAATATATCATAATCGTGATGGTGCCCATCTTGATCTATGGAAGTGGAGCTTAGACTTGGTAGTAGAGATGCGTGCACTAATAAAACATTATGTATGCATGGAAAAAGGCGGAATGAAAACATCCAAAACGAATGCGCACAAAAACAAAAGTTTCGTTTTTATTTGATCCACCCTCGTATATGGTACGAGTATATATTTATTTTGTAGTATTTTTATGTCAATAATAGTGAGCTTTAATCCCGAGATGTAACATAGAGCCCTTGAGGAGAGTCTGATCTCTAAAAGGTCTTATATAAATTATCCTGTTATTATTATTGTTACATGAAATACTCAGAATTCTAGTTTTTCATTAATTTTAAAATTCAACAGCATGGAATGACGGAAAATGATTTATCAATGTTTAGATAAATATTTGAGAATGAATATTAGGTCGAAAGTCATGGTTGTTGAATGGGTTCTTCTATAAGTAATTATTATCCACAAAATGCATGCGTCAAATTCACTTAATTTAGTCATATTATTTATTTATATTGTAACATTTTTTTTTTCAGGATATCGGCTTGTTTTCGCTAACTGACATAACCCGAGGATCTGTGCGCATCGAGAAAAACGCACACCTCTGCTACATTAATACCATCGACTGGAAGAGGATCGCACCCACTGAGTGGCGAGATAACTTCATCCAGGTATGTCTTTAACTTCAGTTTCCAAGAAATACTTGAAACATACTCGTACACCGTGAAGTGATACCATAATCGTGATATTTTACAAGTAATTATCGGTTATTTATTGTAGGGAACGAATATGTTCGGATAGTTGTAAAATTATAGAAACGAAACATATAACGCAATTGGCTTGCATTTCATTCGAGTGATGACTCGACATTATTCTTTAACCATATTTCTTATGGGTGAGAAACCTAGATAAAGCTGCAGAGAAAACTTCAATGTGCAACGCAACGAATCATGGGGAAGGGATATTTTCGATAACTAGACAAGAGATCGCAAATAAAATGAACCGATTTACTCCAAGACGTCGAAGATAGATTCCTCGTGATTATATGTCAGTTAATCTCGATGTGTGTTAGATATAAACAGTATATATTGATAATAATACAAAAATAAATAATTTTATGTTTAGCGTATACTGTAATTTAGTAGTAACTAACAAATAAAATGAAAGGATTATTTACTCCAAGACGTCGAAGATAGATTCCTCGTGATTATATGTCAGTTAATCTCGATGTATGTTAGATATAAACAGTATATAGTATTGGTAATAATACAAAAATAAATAATTTTATGTTTAGCGTATACTGTAATTTAGTAGTAACTAACAAATAAAATGAACGGATTATTTACTCCAAGACGTCGAAGATAGATTCCTCGTGATTATATGTCAGTTAATCTCGATGTGTGTTAGATATAAACAGTATATATTGATAATAATACAAAAATAAATAATTTTATGTTTAGCGTATACTGTAATTTAGTAGTAACTAACAAATAAAATGAACGGATTATTTACTCCAAGACGTCGAAGATAGATTCCTCGTGATTATATGTCAGTTAATCTCGATGTGTGTTAGATATAAACAGTATATATTGATAATAATACAAAAATAAATAATTTTATGTTTAGCGTATACTGTAATTTAGTAGTAACTAACAAATAAAATGAACGGATTATTTACTCCAAGACGTCGAAGATAGATTCCTCGTGATTATATGTCAGTTAATCTCGATGTGTGTTAGATATAAACAGTATATATTGATAATAATACAAAAATAAATAATTTTATGTTTAGCGTATACTGTAATTTAGTAGTAACTAACAAATAAAATGAACGGATTATTTACTCCAAGACGTCGAAGATAGATTCCTCGTGATTATATGTCAGTTAATCTCGATGTGTGTTAGATATAAACAGTATATATTGATAATAATACAAAAATAAATAATTTTATGTTTAGCGTATACTGTAATTTAGTAGTAACTAACAAATAAAATGAACGGATTATTTACTCCAAGACGTCGAAGATAGATTCCTCGTGATTATATGTCAGTTAATCTCGATGTGTGTTAGATATAAACAGTATATATTGATAATAATACAAAAATAAATAATTTTATGTTTAGCGTATACTGTAATTTAGTAGTAACTAACAAATAAAATGAACGGATTATTTACTCCAAGACGTCGAAGATAGATTCCTCGTGATTATATGTCAGTTAATCTCGATGTATGTTAGATATAAACAGTATATATTGATAATAATACAAAAATAAATAATTTTATGTTTAGCGTATACTGTAATTTAGTAGTAACTAACAAATAAAATGAACGGATTATTTACTCCAAGACGTCGAAGATAGATTCCTCGTGATTATATGTCAGTTAATCTCGATGTGTGTTAGATATAAACAGTATATATTGATAATAATACAAAAATAAATAATTTTATGTTTAGCGTATACTGTAATTTAGTAGTAACTAACAAATAAAATGAACGGATTATTTACTCCAAGACGTCGAAGATAGATTCCTCGTGATTATATGTCAGTTAATCTCGATGTGTGTTAGATATAAACAGTATATATTGATAATAATACAAAAATAAATAATTTTATGTTTAGCGTATACTGTAATTTAGTAGTAACTAACAAATAAAATGAACGGATTATTTACTCCAAGACGTCGAAGATAGATTCCTCGTGATTATATGTCAGTTAATCTCGATGTGTGTTAGATATAAACAGTATATATTGATAATAATACAAAAATAAATAATTTTATGTTTAGCGTATACTGTAATTTAGTAGTAACTAACAAATAAAATGAACGGATTATTTACTCCAAGACGTCGAAGATAGATTCCTCGTGATTATATGTCAGTTAATCTCGATGTGTGTTAGATATAAACAGTATATATTGATAATAATACAAAAATAAATAATTTTATGTTTAGCGTATACTGTAATTTAGTAGTAACTAACAAATAAAATGAACGGATTATTTACTCCAAGACGTCGAAGATAGATTCCTCGTGATTATATGTCAGTTAATCTCGATGTATGTTAGATATAAACAGTATATATTGATAATAATACAAAAATAAATAATTTTATGTTAAGCGTATACTGTAATTTAGTAGTAACTAACAAATAAAATGAACGGATTATTTACTCCAAGACGTCGAAGATAGATTCCTCGTGATTATATGTCAGTTAATCTCGATGTGTGTTAGATATAAACAGTATATATTGATAATAATACAAAAATAAATAATTTTATGTTTAGCGTATACTGTAATTTAGTAGTAACTAACAAATAAAATGAACGGATTATTTACTCCAAGACGTCGAAGATAGATTCCTCGTGATTATATGTCAGTTAATCTCGATGTGTGTTAGATATAAACAGTATATATTGATAATAATACAAAAATAAATAATTTTATGTTTAGCGTATACTGTAATTTAGTAGTAACTAACAAATAAAATGAACGGATTATTTACTCCAAGACGTCGAAGATAGATTCCTCGTGATTATATGTCAGTTAATCTCGATGTATGTTAGATATAAACAGTATATATTGATAATAATACAAAAATAAATAATTTTATGTTTAGCGTATACTGTAATTTAGTAGTAACTAACAAATAAAATGAACGGATTATTTACTCCAAGACGTCGAAGATAGATTCCTCGTGATTATATGTCAGTTAATCTCGATGTGTGTTAGATATAAACAGTATATATTGATAATAATACAAAAATAAATAATTTTATGTTTAGCGTATACTGTAATTTAGTAGTAACTAACAAATAAAATGAACGGATTATTTACTCCAAGACGTCGAAGATAGATTCCTCGTGATTATATGTCAGTTAATCTCGATGTGTGTTAGATATAAACAGTATATATTGATAATAATACAAAAATAAATAATTTTATGTTTAGCGTATACTGTAATTTAGTAGTAACTAACAAATAAAATGAACGGATTATTTACTCCAAGACGTCGAAGATAGATTCCTCGTGATTATATGTCAGTTAATCTCGATGTATGTTAGATATAAACAGTATATATTGATAATAATACAAAAATAAATAATTTTATGTTTAGCGTATACTGTAATTTAGTAGTAACTAACAAATAAAATGAACGGATTATTTACTCCAAGACGTCGAAGATAGATTCCTCGTGATTATATGTCAGTTAATCTCGATGTGTGTTAGATATAAACAGTATATATTGATAATAATACAAAAATAAATAATTTTATGTTTAGCGTATACTGTAATTTAGTAGTAACTAACAAATAAAATGAACGGATTATTTACTCCAAGACGTCGAAGATAGATTCCTCGTGATTATATGTCAGTTAATCTCGATGTGTGTTAGATATAAACAGTATATATTGATAATAATACAAAAATAAATAATTTTATGTTTAGCGTATACTGTAATTTAGTAGTAACTAACAAATAAAATGAACGGATTATTTACTCCAAGACGTCGAAGATAGATTCCTCGTGATTATATGTCAGTTAATCTCGATGTGTGTTAGATATAAACAGTATATATTGATAATAATACAAAAATAAATAATTTTATGTTTAGCGTATACTGTAATTTAGTAGTAACTAACAAATAAAATGAACGGATTATTTACTCCAAGACGTCGAAGATAGATTCCTCGTGATTATATGTCAGTTAATCTCGATGTGTGTTAGATATAAACAGTATATATTGATAATAATACAAAAATAAATAATTTTATGTTTAGCGTATACTGTAATTTAGTAGTAACTAACAAATAAAATGAACGGATTATTTACTCCAAGACGTCGAAGATAGATTCCTCGTGATTATATGTCAGTTAATCTCGATGTGTGTTAGATATAAACAGTATATATTGATAATAATACAAAAATAAATAATTTTATGTTTAGCGTATACTGTAATTTAGTAGTAACTAACAAATAAAATGAACGGATTATTTACTCCAAGACGTCGAAGATAGATTCCTCGTGATTATATGTCAGTTAATCTCGATGTGTGTTAGATATAAACAGTATATATTGATAATAATACAAAAATAAATAATTTTATGTTTAGCGTATACTGTAATTTAGTAGTAACTAACAAATAAAATGAACGGATTATTTACTCCAAGACGTCGAAGATAGATTCCTCGTGATTATATGTCAGTTAATCTCGATGTGTGTTAGATATAAACAGTATATATTGATAATAATACAAAAATAAATAATTTTATGTTTAGCGTATACTGTAATTTAGTAGTAACTAACAAATAAAATGAACGGATTATTTACTCCAAGACGTCGAAGATAGATTCCTCGTGATTATATGTCAGTTAATCTCGATGTATGTTAGATATAAACAGTATATATTGATAATAATACAAAAATAAATAATTTTATGTTTAGCGTATACTGTAATTTAGTAGTAACTAACAAATAAAATGAACGGATTATTTACTCCAAGACGTCGAAGATAGATTCCTCGTGATTATATGTCAGTTAATCTCGATGTGTGTTAGATATAAACAGTATATATTGATAATAATACAAAAATAAATAATTTTATGTTTAGCGTATACTGTAATTTAGTAGTAACTAACAAATAAAATGAACGGATTATTTACTCCAAGACGTCGAAGATAGATTCCTCGTGATTATATGTCAGTTAATCTCGATGTGTGTTAGATATAAACAGTATATATTGATAATAATACAAAAATAAATAATTTTATGTTTAGCGTATACTGTAATTTAGTAGTAACTAACAAATAAAATGAACGGATTATTTACTCCAAGACGTCGAAGATAGATTCCTCGTGATTATATGTCAGTTAATCTCGATGTATGTTAGATATAAACAGTATATATTGATAATAATACAAAAATAAATAATTTTATGTTTAGCGTATACTGTAATTTAGTAGTAACTAACAAATAAAATGAACGGATTATTTACTCCAAGACGTCGAAGATAGATTCCTCGTGATTATATGTCAGTTAATCTCGATGTGTGTTAGATATAAACAGTATATATTGATAATAATACAAAAATAAATAATTTTATGTTTAGCGTATACTGTAATTTAGTAGTAACTAACAAATAAAATGAACGGATTATTTACTCCAAGACGTCGAAGATAGATTCCTCGTGATTATATGTCAGTTAATCTCGATGTGTGTTAGATATAAACAGTATATATTGATAATAATACAAAAATAAATAATTTTATGTTTAGCGTATACTGTAATTTAGTAGTAACTAACAAATAAAATGAACGGATTATTTACTCCAAGACGTCGAAGATAGATTCCTCGTGATTATATGTCAGTTAATCTCGATGTGTGTTAGATATAAACAGTATATATTGATAATAATACAAAAATAAATAATTTTATGTTTAGCGTATACTGTAATTTAGTAGTAACTAACAAATAAAATGAACGGATTATTTACTCCAAGACGTCGAAGATAGATTCCTCGTGATTATATGTCAGTTAATCTCGATGTGTGTTAGATATAAACAGTATATATTGATAATAATACAAAAATAAATAATTTTATGTTTAGCGTATACTGTAATTTAGTAGTAACTAACAAATAAAATGAACGGATTATTTACTCCAAGACGTCGAAGATAGATTCCTCGTGATTATATGTCAGTTAATCTCGATGTGTGTTAGATATAAACAGTATATATTGATAATAATACAAAAATAAATAATTTTATGTTTAGCGTATACTGTAATTTAGTAGTAACTAACAAATAAAATGAACGGATTATTTACTCCAAGACGTCGAAGATAGATTCCTCGTGATTATATGTCAGTTAATCTCGATGTGTGTTAGATATAAACAGTATATATTGATAATAATACAAAAATAAATAATTTTATGTTTAGCGTATACTGTAATTTAGTAGTAACTAACAAATAAAATGAACGGATTATTTACTCCAAGACGTCGAAGATAGATTCCTCGTGATTATATGTCAGTTAATCTCGATGTGTGTTAGATATAAACAGTATATATTGATAATAATACAAAAATAAATAATTTTATGTTTAGCGTATACTGTAATTTAGTAGTAACTAACAAATAAAATGAACGGATTATTTACTCCAAGACGTCGAAGATAGATTCCTCGTGATTATATGTCAGTTAATCTCGATGTGTGTTAGATATAAACAGTATATATTGATAATAATACAAAAATAAATAATTTTATGTTTAGCGTATACTGTAATTTAGTAGTAACTAACAAATAAAATGAACGGATTATTTACTCCAAGACGTCGAAGATAGATTCCTCGTGATTATATGTCAGTTAATCTCGATGTGTGTTAGATATAAACAGTATATATTGATAATAATACAAAAATAAATAATTTTATGTTTAGCGTATACTGTAATTTAGTAGTAACTAACAAATAAAATGAACGGATTATTTACTCCAAGACGTCGAAGATAGATTCCTCGTGATTATATGTCAGTTAATCTCGATGTGTGTTAGATATAAACAGTATATATTGATAATAATACAAAAATAAATAATTTTATGTTTAGCGTATACTGTAATTTAGTAGTAACTAACAAATAAAATGAACGGATTATTTACTCCAAGACGTCGAAGATAGATTCCTCGTGATTATATGTCAGTTAATCTCGATGTGTGTTAGATATAAACAGTATATATTGATAATAATACAAAAATAAATAATTTTATGTTTAGCGTATACTGTAATTTAGTAGTAACTAACAAATAAAATGAACGGATTATTTACTCCAAGACGTCGAAGATAGATTCCTCGTGATTATATGTCAGTTAATCTCGATGTGTGTTAGATATAAACAGTATATATTGATAATAATACAAAAATAAATAATTTTATGTTTAGCGTATACTGTAATTTAGTAGTAACTAACAAATAAAATGAACGGATTATTTACTCCAAGACGTCGAAGATAGATTCCTCGTGATTATATGTCAGTTAATCTCGATGTATGTTAGATATAAACAGTATATAGTATTGATAATAATACAAAAATAAATAATTTTATGTTTAGCGTATACTGTAATTTAGTAGTAACTAACAAATAAATCTAAGACTTAGAAAGTAACCTTACCATCACGTCATATCCCTATCGGGGTAGGCAATGAGAACAGATATCCACTGCATATACATTTAACGCTTCTGCCACGTTCACACACCTCGTGTTACATGCTCACCAATGACAAAGGCTTTTTTTACTATTCCCTCTTTCAGAATGTGACTAATTTAGTCACACTTTTCTAAATTTTCCCAAACTTATTGTACCTTTTAGAACCACTCGTATGGATTATTTTTGTAAATTTTTCATTTTTTATTCTTTCTACGTGACCGAACCATCTCAATGCTTCTTTATTCATCTGAAGCACTGACGACCTCCGTGGCCACTTGTCTGCCGATCCGGAGGTTGCGGGTTCGATCCCCGCTGGAACCCAATATTTTTTAAATAGAATTCCAGTCTGGTTAACACTTAGGGCCTACAAAAACATATTTCTGGTTGATTGGAAGAGATTGCCACATGGCAATAAACTCGCCAGGTTAAAAAAAAGCACTGCATCTTCTTTCAATCTACATTATTTCCTAATATCAACACTCCTTATTCTTTCATTCATTAATTTCCTCGCATTCTACACAACGCTTTCATTGCTACCGCATTTGTCTTACTTTCATCACTATTTTTGCCACGTCCAAGTTTCGCTTTTATATCCTTATATTGGGATCAATATTCCATTATGAGCAGCTAACTAGCTTTATTTAAATGATACGGTCGATAAATATGTTGCATAGATGGCGTTTATCAAATATTAGAAGATCGCAACTGACGTTATTCAAAATAAAATTGTAAAAAAGAAATAAATAAAACATTTGTTTTATCATATATTTTTGTGTTCACCGCTGGTTTTAAACGAGTGGTGAACACAAAAATATAAAATAAGTGTGTTTATTTATTTATTTTATTTATTTTTTACCACAAAGTGAAACTGAAGTATTTTCGAAGATTCAAGGAACAAAATAAAATTATTGAAACTAATATAATTAACTATGAGTACAAATTAATAACTCAAACTTATTATAATGACGCGCAAATGTTTGCATACAGACATTAGCCATCGAACATTTGAATGAACTTAATGCACAAATGTGGTTTTTAAAAGAGTTGTACTGTATTTCTGTGATCAAATGCAGCACGAAGAACATATGAATGAATGTCCTATTCATCCGGCCATTCATGTATTCTGTGGTTCACATACCAACCGAATGAATGGCCCTATTCATATATTTGATAGAAGAATCCGATGCATTTATTTACAAGGCCACTTCGGAAGTGTTGAAACGGAGTGAGTCAGCTGTGAGTACCGCTGCAGTCTTGCAACGTAACGGAAAGTGAAAAGGAAAAAATGCTGTACATCTTTCAAATAAATACAAAACGGTAACTAGGTATTTGGTATAAATATAGTTTCATAAATACATGCATAATATCACGCCACTTCCCTGCTGGGGTGGGCAAGTTTTCCTATCACGGCATACTTCATTTGTCACCTCCATATACATATATTTTCTCATACAGTTCTTTCTGTTTCTCTTACTCCTTACCTTTCCTTCCTTTAAAATTAGATTCACTTGGTCCAGCCATACTTTTCTAGATTGTCATCTAACACGACTTCCACTTATGCTTGCATTGTAACGTACATTTGTTTAGTCGTATGTTTATTCAATATGCTTAAACCACCTCAACGTGCTTTTTTTGACCCTAGTTAGCAAATCAGTTTTTAGCTCTCATTAATCCTTAATAATTACATTTCTTATTCTGCCATATATCGATACATCACATAGTCTTCTTAATGCACGCATTTAAACCGGATTCATTCGGTTCCTTTCATTAAAGATTTATAATTCATCACAAATCCTAAAAATTACATTTTTTTTCTGTAATCACGATCTTATGTAATGTTTTTCACTGGATCGTATTTTTATTCTCAGGCACGTTTGAAAGACTAAACATCGTGGGTCTGTCGTAATCAGACCTCTGCTGTTGTTGACTTATTTTGTTTTGCAAAAGTGCCTGTAGTCGACTATTTTGCCAGTCTCAAATTTCGAATCGTTTAATAATCGATAACGGAGCCGTGATTATGACATATCAACTGAACATAACTATGTTAGGTGAAAAACTGAGCCTAAAGGTTTAGAAAAGTTTAGTTTTTCAATTTGCGCAACATTATTAATATGTTTTTCTACTTATTGGATCTTATTTTTAAGGTACTAAAAAAAAGTGTCCATTCTGTTGTGTAATCCATGACAGCATCATGACTCCCATGACAACAGCCCTTGACGACTCCTCCTCATCCATCACTGCACTCCGTGGCTCAGTTTTAAGGGTGCCCTGTTGTATTGTAGAATACGTCGTTCTTTCACGCGTCTCTGAACTGTCTCGTTGGTCACGAAGGAGGAATGTGTCGTGTCTACCATAAAGAATCGGAGGACTCATCGTAGCCGCATTATTGACAATAGGTGACTGTCAGTTCTTCGACAATGGAAGTAAAAAAGTTACGATACAATCAGAAATGATAATGATTTATAAGTCTTGTTTGTGCTCGCCTGATGATGAGGTGAAAGCCTTGAAACCAGTAGGGTTATACCGTTACAAAAAAGTGGAATAAACAGTGTTTGATAAAACAAATTACAATGATAATGATTAGTCTTCGACGAGTATTCCAATTGTTAGGCCATATGCACGCAAAGGAGAGAAAAAATTGGAAAACCTCGTGCAAACTTGCAGTGTAAGGTCGACGAGTTAGAGATATGCCTATGAACTGACCAAATCTGGAATGCATTAAGGTCCTCTGTGATGACAGTATTCTGAGAATCTTTGTGGATAGATTTGAGCAAATGGGCCGGATAGATTACGACTCTCAGCCATGAGGGATCAACCAAGAAGGAAAATAAATTACAGCATAATAACTCCACACGTCTGTCCGTCACTAAGTGGCAAACTCATCAGGAGTAAAGCGGGGTAAATGTGTCATATGTATAGTAATAAATTGACGGCCTCCGTGGCCTTGTTGGTAAGACGCTTTATCTACCCGGAGGCGTTTGGTTCGATTCCCTATGATTCCCACAAAATGGAGTTACTAGGCTTGTAAATGAGTTCGTCTAGTAACAATACTTCCACACATTTGACGTATGCGAGTGATGATGCCTCTTGCAGGGTACATGCAGGGTTGTATGCCAAACACGTGCGATAACAAATCAATAGTTCGTTATGTACCTACTCTAATGGTTCTAAACTTCAATATGGCCGAAAGAACAATTTGGGTATACCATATTAAAGAGTTACCATACGAAGGAAAGAAATAATACTTATAGCGAGAATGTATAAAATATAGTATTTGCTTATCAAAGCTAACGGTTTGCAGGGCGCTATGTGAGTGCGGCAAAATGCGTCCTGATAAGAGGCGAATCAATAGTGGCCGCGTACCGGCCCTCAGTGTTCGATGATGAGTGACTGATAACCAGACGGCGCCAGCATTCCTGCATATTTATTGGGACATATTTTTGTCAAGTACATAAATGACGGGCTTATTGGTGTTCGGCAATCTCTTTCGACTGACCAAATCGACGATCTCTTCCCACCGACAGACAAGCTACACAAATTCGTGAGAATTGCTGAACGAGAGGTTATAACGTTATTTTCATTCACACATGTACTCGTACGAGTATATATTATCGTCTTCCAGTATCGATTCTCACTCTCGCATTCAAGAATTTATTCTGAGACTGGAAAGCTGGTGTATAGAGATTGGAAGGTTAAAATAAACCCTTCCAAGAGTGCAGCAGTCCGTTTTTCGAGAAGACGTCTGGACTTTATCTGACCCCCTCAAACTTTTCGGTCAGAACGTTCCGTGGTGCAACGAGGTGATATACCTCGCCGTCACTCTCGACGCGAAGCTGTCCTGGAAGAAGCATATCACCAACATCACCGGGAAGGCGTACGGTTCTCTGAAAGCCCTCACTCCACTCCTAGGCAGATACAGTAGGATGTCACCACGTATCAAGTTAAACTTGTACAAGGCCAGCATACGTCCTCAGATGACGTACGCCATCCCGGTCTGGGGCCACGCGGCCGAAACCCATATGCAAAAACTCCAGGTTTTGCTACACAAAGTTACGCGCACCATTATGGATGCGCCGTACTTTGTTAGCAATAAACGGCTCCACGAAGACATAGATCTCCCCACCATCCGAGAATATGCGATTTCTCTGGCCGAGAGGTTCTATAGTTCACTCCCGAGTCACCCGAACCATCTAATCAGTTCACTCACGGACTACGACGCGAATATTAATTTAGTTCACCCCAGGCCGAAACAAATTCTCCGAACCACCCCTCGTCTCCGTATTCGCAAAGGTAGGTGCCAAATTTTGTCAAGAGCACAAATATAATATATAGTTATTTATCCCCCTATATTTATCTATTTAAAACTATTTCTCTTAAAAGTCCCCTGCCCACATCTTCGTAGTATATTATAATTTAAAATATTTATATCTATGTATCATATACATCTCTATCATTTCTCTCGATATACATATGTTATGATATATACTAACGCTCGTGACATACATACAAATAAAAGTATATTAATATGTAACATATATGTATTTATAGCATTAATATACTCGTATGTACAAAATTATATCCTTTCCTCTCTAATATTGTTCTTTCCACCACCCAAAATAACCAATTCAAATATCCCAAGTCCGTTTACAACATTCGATGAAGGAGTAAGGTATCCTTAAATCGAACCGATACTCCGCGCAAAAACTATCAGCAAAATACATTCAGTTTCTGGAACGTCTGCTGTGGTTTATTAACGACAAACTTCTACTTGCTAGAGGAATCTCTTCACCTTGCTAATTTTCACCGAAAACGCAAGAAGTAAACCGGAATCTCCGAGTATGAGCGGCAGCCATCCACCTATTTTATTGTCTTTGTACCGGTGCTGACAGGTTACAGAAACCTTTGTCCGATATGCTATATTAACGCATTCGGATTTAGGTTTAGTTTAGTATATTGTGTAGTATTTATATTATCATCATCAGCCTACATTAATCTACTGCGGGATATAGGCCTCTCCAAAAGTTGTTTCCAAAAAATCCTGTCCCTTACGCATTGCTGCCACGTAATCGCTGCATGCTTACGTATTTCGTCCACCCGGCATGCCTTCGGTCTTCTTACAGGCCTAGTTCTTCCTATTGGGTACCACTGGATTATTGCATATATCCAACGATGGTCCGTTGTTCGGGCGACGTTCCCAGCCGACTTCCACTTCAGTATTTTGGCGACCTCTATAATGTGGCCTAGTTCTTCCTATTGGGTACCATTGGATTACTGCATATATCCAACGATAACATCATAAATTTCAACTCTAACATCATAAATTTCAATAAGACCTCCAATAAAGGGTTATATGTTAGTTGATATCTAATACTAAGAGGCAGACATTTCCACGCCACATGACCATCAATGGCAAAATCTCTATCATAATATCCCAACGTGTTATTGCCGGGCTTTCATATATTTTTATACTATTCCTTTCGAATGTGTTATATAAATGTAAACTTTCGTAATCTGCATAGAAAAAAACAAGCCGAGTATGAAGGGGCAGCGTCATTATAAGCAGTTAACCCTTTGTACTCGTTAAATATTAGTTTTTACCTTCCGCCAACTCCTTAATTCATTTACAAAATAGACAAAAACAAGCCGAGTATGAAGGGACAGCGTTATTATAAGCAGTTAACCCTTTGTACTCGTTAAATATTATTTTTTACCTTCCGCCAACTCCTTAATTCATTTACAAAATAGACAAAAACAAGCCGAGTATGAAGGGACAGCGTTATTATAAGCAGTTAACCCTTTGTACTCGTTAAGTATTAGTTTTTACCTTCCGCCAACTCCTTAATTCATTTACAAAATAGACAAAAACAAGCCGAGTATTAAGGGACAGCGTTATTATAAGCAGTTAACCCTTTGTACTCGTTAAATATTATTTTTTACCTTCCGCCAACTCCTTAATTCATTTACAAAATAGACAAAAACAAGCAGAGTATGAAGGGACAGCGTTATTATAAGCAGTTAACCCTTTGTACTCGTTAAGTATTAGTTTTTACCTTCCGCCAACTCCTTAATTCATTTACAAAATAGACAAAAACAAGCCGAGTATGAAGGGACAGCGTTATAATAAGCAGTTAACCCTTTGTACTCGTTAAGTATTAGTTTTTACCTTCCGCCAACTCCTTAATTCATTTACAAAATAGACAAAAACAAGCAGAGTATGAAGGGACAGCGTTATTATAAGCAGTTAACCCTTTGTACTCGTTAAATATTATTTTTTACCTTCCGCCAACTCCTTAATTCATTTACAAAATAGACAAAAACAAGCAGAGTATGAAGGGACAGCGTTATAATAAGCAGTTAACCCTTTGTACTCGTTAAGTATTAGTTTTTACCTTCCGCCAACTCCTTAATTCATTTACAAAATAGACAAAAACAAGCCGAGTATTAAGGGACAGCGTTATTATAAGCAGTTAACCCTTTGTACTCGTTAAATATTATTTTTTACCTTCCGCCAACTCCTTAATTCATTTACAAAATAGACAAAAACAAGCAGAGTATGAAGGGACAGCGTTATTATAAGCAGTTAACCCTTTGTACTCGTTAAGTATTAGTTTTTACCTTCCGCCAACTCCTTAATTCATTTACAAAATAGACAAAAACAAGCAGAGTATGAAGGGACAGCGTTATTATAAGCAATTAACCCTTTGTACTCGTTAAGTATTAGTTTTTACCTTCCGCCAACTCCTTAATTCATTTACAAAATAGACAAAAACAAGCAGAGTATGAAGGGACAGCGTTATTATAAGCAGTTAACCCTTTGTACTCGTTAAATATTATTTTTTACCTTCCGCCAACTCCTTAATTCATTTACAAAATAGACAAAAACAAGCAGAGTATGAAGGGACAGCGTTATAATAAGCAGTTAACCCTTTGTACTCGTTAAGTATTAGTTTTTACCTTCCGCCAACTCCTTAATTCATTTACAAAATAGACAAAAACAAGCCGAGTATTAAGGGACAGCGTTATTATAAGCAGTTAACCCTTTGTACTCGTTAAATATTATTTTTTACCTTCCGCCAACTCCTTAATTCATTTACAAAATAGACAAAAACAAGCAGAGTATGAAGGGACAGCGTTATTATAAGCAGTTAACCCTTTGTACTCGTTAAATATTATTTTTTACCTTCCGCCAACTCCTTAATTCATTTACAAAATAGACAAAAACAAGCAGAGTATGAAGGGACAGCGTTATTATAAGCAGTTAACCCTTTGTACTCGTTAAGTATTAGTTTTTACCTTCCGCCAACTCCTTAATTCATTTACAAAATAGACAAAAACAAGCCGAGTATGAAGGGACAGCGTTATTATAAGCAGTTAACCCTTTGTACTCGTTAAGTATTAGTTTTTACCTTCCGCCAACTCCTTAATTCATTTACAAAATAGACAAAAACAAGCAGAGTATGAAGGGACAGCGTTATTATAAGCAGTTAACCCTTTGTACTCGTTAAATATTATTTTTTACCTTCCGCCAACTCCTTAATTCATTTACAAAATAGACAAAAACAAGCAGAGTATGAAGGGACAGCGTTATAATAAGCAGTTAACCCTTTGTACTCGTTAAGTATTAGTTTTTACCTTCCGCCAACTCCTTAATTCATTTACAAAATAGACAAAAACAAGCCGAGTATTAAGGGACAGCGTTATTATAAGCAGTTAACCCTTTGTACTCGTTAAATATTATTTTTTACCTTCCGCCAACTCCTTAATTCATTTACAAAATAGACAAAAACAAGCAGAGTATGAAGGGACAGCGTTATTATAAGCAGTTAACCCTTTGTACTCGTTAAGTATTAGTTTTTACCTTCCGCCAACTCCTTAATTCATTTACAAAATAGACAAAAACAAGCAGAGTATGAAGGGACAGCGTTATAATAAGCAGTTAACCCTTTGTACTCGTTAAGTATTAGTTTTTACCTTCCGCCAACTCCTTAATTCATTTACAAAATAGACAAAAACAAGCCGAGTATGAAGGGACAGCGTTATTATAAGCAGTTAACCCTTTGTACTCGTTAAGTATTAGTTTTTACCTTACGCCAACTCCTTAATTCATTTACAAAATAGACAAAAACAAGCCGAGTATGAAGGGACAGCGTTATTATAAGCAGTTAACCCTTTGTACTCGTTAAGTATTAGTTTTTACCTTCCGCCAACTCCTTAATTCATTTACAAAATAGACAAAAACAAGCAGAGTATGAAGGGACAGCGTTATAATAAGCAGTTAACCCTTTGTACTCGTTAAGTATTAGTTTTTACCTTCCGCCAACTCCTTAATTCATTTACAAAAGAGACAAAAAGTGTTGTATTGGAACAGTGTAGAGTGCGTAATTATTATTATTTTGTTTATATTATGTAGTAAGGTAGTAAATAAATAAAAATGTATATACTCAACAAATTTATTTACCAGAATTATTTATAATTTTTCAAAGTATGGTACTTTTTAAAACATTCTCCTGGATGAAGGCCGGGCTTCCTATCACAAGTGTCACAATAGAATGTAGTTTATTTTCTCCCTCCTTTGACCTTCCGATTGGAACACACCATACAGTCAGGAACATACCATAAAATGACTTCCCATCCAAACGCTGGATAGTATCGCCTGTGGACAATCTGCCCGGTTTTTGTATCGGTGCACGAATGTCTCCGATTAGACTCATCAATAATTTGTTTCTAATTTTTTATGTGATATTCTTTGTATATTTTCCTTCGTAGCATATTCATTGAATAAAATGTATTATGTACATTACATCACAAAAAACACGAGACATCACAAAAAACACAATATATTTTTCCAAGACGTACCGCACTTCTTTTCGAAGACACAGGCACTTCATTATTGATAATAGTAGTATAGGTACTTGAATCATATGGCCAACTATCTGCAAACATCATAAAAGTATCCCTTGGACCTTTAATTCATAGAATACAGCTATGTCTATTGTTAATTACTGCGCACTACAAATGATTATATTTGTCCTATTACAATAATAATAATTATAACAATGTACAACTGCGTAGAAAGTCTGAATATGACAAATTAAGTCCCTTTTTAAGTATTACAAAGTATTTAAAAGAAAAAAATCAGTTTTAATAATTTTAAATTATTTTAGAAATTGCGTCGTATAATGTCGAGTATAGCTCGACATAGGAGTTGGCGTAAGAAATACGATGTTGAGCCACACTCGACATAGGAGTGGTAAAGGTTAAAAACAATAAACACCAATGCAGATCAGTGACCAGACGGCCTTCTCACCGCATCACACCACCTTCCCTCCGTAGTGCCGCCTGCTTAAGCAGATCGTTCTTCACCCCTACCCGCTCCGGCATTACCGCCTGGCCGGCGCGACTGCCTCAGTGGCGCTGCACGCGATACTCGAGCCATATCCAATAAATGTTTCAAGTCCTAAAACCGCGTTTTAAAGTACGATAGGATATCCTTCGTGATCAAGTATTATTTTCAGCCATCCTCTGGATAGAAGACGCCTGAGCGCATATTAGTTTATAGTGTGTGCAAGCTCTTGCACTTCAGCAAATACACAGTCTTTACATATTAAACCTTAAATTTCGATGGCAATGAGATTAAACTTCAATGACATCTGCTGCAGCCTTTTGTTAGGAAAATTAGAGGAAATCCTTCTCACTGAAAACATTAAATGTTAAACAAAGATATTAATAGATGTAAAGTATAATAAAATATTGCATGCAAAGTTAAATGTGATTCTAAACGATCGTATTTTCTAAGTGTAATGTTAAAAATAATTACATAAAAAGGAAAAAAATAACAGTACTTAAATAAATTTAAAAAGGAAAAAGAGAAAAAATTGCCAAAACGCCAAATTCCAAAAGATAAAGAAGCAAGGAGTCTTGAAACTCAGCAGTCCATAAGGCAAATAACTACTAATGTGATCGGCAGGTTTTGTCTGTTATTAGACAGAATTTTATAGAGCGCCATTTTTGTTACTTAATAGTGCTATAAAAATGTTATAAGTAGCATATAATCAACAGAAAACCCTTATTTCTGATGTAAAATGATCTAAGAGTAAAACCAGTCCAGAAACGAATCCGCTAAGAAGTGAACCTGGGACGCCCGCTTGCTTAGCGTGAATGTTAACCGTTAGACCACCGCCGCC
The DNA here is from genome assembly GCA_949825065.1 of Odontocerum albicorne. Taxonomy (NCBI): domain Eukaryota; kingdom Metazoa; phylum Arthropoda; class Insecta; order Trichoptera; family Odontoceridae; genus Odontocerum; species Odontocerum albicorne. The sequence goes on from OX463839.1 coordinate 45,899,626, forward strand.
GACTGAATTGGAGTGGCTCACTGTCAGCAAATCTCAGCAAGGAATAAGTCATTATATTCAAGATCGTCAAATAAGCTGTGCTTTTCCATTATATCTACATCGCTTTTGTGATTCAGTTTTGTATCATATCTAGATCGTCAAATACATTAAACTTTTCCGTCATATCTAGATCGCTTTTGTGATTCAATTTTTGTACCATATCTAGATCGTCAAAAACATTTAGCTTTTTCCGTCATATCTAAATCGCTTTTGTGATTCAATTTTTTATCATATTTTTGTTGTCAAATATATTACGCTTTTCCATTATATCTAGAAGGCTTTTGTGATTCGATTTTGTTTCATATCTACGAGAATATTGTCAAATACATTGCGCTTTTATAGTACATCATATCTAGATCGCTTTTGTGATTCAATTTTGTATCATATCTGTATTGTCAAATACATTGCGCTTTTCCATCATATCTAGATCGCTTTTGTGATTCAATTTTGTATCATATCTGTATTGTCAAATACATTGCGCTTTTCCATATCTAGATCGCTTTTATGATTCAATTTTGTACCATATCTATATCGTCAAGTACATTTAGCTTTTCCATCGTATGTAGATCGCTTTTACGATTGCTATGCACATGCATGTAATTTCCTTTTTGAATTAAACAGAGAACAAAGTGTCGTACTTTTCAATTGATGTACATACACTCATACATGTTACGTGTGCTCTACATCAGTGGGGTACGCGTACCTCAGGGGGTACGTGAGTCGATACTTGGGGTTACGACTAGTGACAGAAAAAATATTCAAGGTTAACAAATACTAATTTGTATTTTTAAATTACACGATCATAAACATCAAATAGACGAAGAATTGAAAGAAATTGACATTATTTAATTTAAAACTGCCAATTCATGACATTTTACGTATGTATATGTATAAAAAAATATAGTACGAACCCCTATACATATTCAGGGATTCTCACTATAAATTTCTACTGTCTTAGGGGTACGCGATCAAAAAAGTTTGGAGATCACTGCTCTACATTACCATATATTTTCTGACATCTTATATTGTCTTTGTTCAAAATTTCATAAATAAACTTGTGTTAAAAATGATTCACGTACTGTTGATGGTGATGTTACATGTGGGTTGACTACATCTGACGCGGCATACCCCAAGGCCGCCTTATTAAGCCGGGTCGATACACACTTTCTTCTGGGGCTCCCAATAATAAAATATTATTTACAACAAAGAGCCAATATTTCAGCCGCGTCACATTACGGAAAACAATGGTGGTCTGGGCGGGGGCGGGGGCGGCGGGCCCGTGCTCGTCGTACTCCGTAGCATCACTCGACTATGTAACTCATCCCTAGGATGAAACCGTTATCCCATTTGTACTAGTACGTCCGGTTCCTCGTAATCTCTGCTCGCCGTGTCAGGAACTGTATAACAATTCGAATAATACTTTTTCCTTGCTTCAATCGAATAATTTAGTACCACTATCGTAGATCATGATAGTACTTAGTACTATTTTTGTAATGGGCGAATGCCTAACTTGATGTATGGAAGTAAAGCTCGGACATGAAAAAATAGTGATAATAGTAGAATAAATTAAGTGGAATGCTTGTTTTACGAAGACTATCTAGTGTTAAATGTATTATAGAATAAGGAATAAACGAATAAAATAGACTATTTATTATAGACGGGGTTTATAAGGAGTAATAATAATAATAAGGAATATTGAGAAATATATTAGATAGAACTCTTGAGAGATTGATTGACCACGTTGAGATGAATTAGTTGTAATTGAAGTTTCATCTGCTTTCTCCGACTCATTCTGCAGCAACCTTCTGATCTTCCTTCTGGCCTGGCCTTGTTAAATCTACAAGGAAGTATTATCATATATTGTATTGTATCATACTTTCGTTCTATACAATACAACATGGCGGGTGTATCGCAATGTGACAATCGTTTCCAATGAACCAGAAAGTTGTTAATTAAAATTCAGCCATCATTTTTGTTTGTAACATTAGTATTCCCCAATCACTATAGCTAAGACCTGTCTATTTTCATAAAAATGTTTGTAACATTAGTATTCCCCACTACTGTAGCTAAGACCTGTCTATTTTCATAAAAATGTTTGTAACATTAGTATTCCCCACTACTGTAGCTAAGACCTGTCTATTTTCATAAAGATGAGTTCCGTGTTCTGGGTTTCCCAGTTTTTCGCATTTGTTTCTTTGAGTGACTTCCACCCACTACCTCCCGTAGAAATGTCATATCTGCTGCCTCTGGATTCCCGACCTGGTCCTTTCGTTGAGACTCCACACGAGGTGTCCATTAGTGAAAGTAGACAAATGCGCAGTTCATACTCATATATTTTTTATAATAATAAGTTTATATTTTTTAACTACTGATTGATATAAGAAGTTATGCACTCCGCTACCCCCCTCTAGTCTCCCAGAATTCTTCCACCCGAACAGCACTGGGCATTCCACGAATCGAGTACTTTTCGGTGCAAGACACTGAACTTCTTAAGCACTGCAGAAAATGTCCCATGAATCACTACTCTCCACGGATACAGATTCGATCCATCACGTAAAATTCTCAATTTTACTATATTGTCCTTGGTTTTCCCTATTCTTGTTCGTAGTATGTTTCCAAATTCTCCAGGAGAGTTCAGAGCCAGGTTGTAATGCCTCTACAAGCAAGTCCGCCCGCTGGGGTCCGATATTACTCCCCACTCGTTCGTCCTACCATTTCATCAAGAGCACAATTCCATGCTGGGGACTGGTAGTTATGCATAAGATATCTGTGGTCACCTAGTTGCTTGAATATTTAAATACTGCTTATAATGTCTTTCTTAAATTTTGAAAGGTAATTCCAGCGAGGGTGGTCTTCTTAATTAATGGAGCTGGTTTAAGACAACCTTAATCAGACGTTTTCTTCCTTCCAACACTAATGTTCTTCCCCAAGGTACCAAAGTATCAAAGAAAAAAAATTGGATGTGTCTTATTTTTTAATGAATGCGTTCCGATTGTGAGCCTAGTTATCAAGTTTATTGGTGAGATTCGAGAAGTGATTCGAGAAGAGTAGAATATCATTTAACGGTTAATTTTATATTCATAGATATTTTCTTTTCAACATTCCATCTTCATCTATGAATCGAATCCATCTTTGGTCGTAATTATGTATAATATTTCAATTATTATTATTATTTTTAAAGTAGTGAGTGCTTCATTTACAATGTTTACAAAATAATCTTAAAATAAAAATAGAAACAATTTATAACAATTAAACAAAACCAAATAAAAAGACATCAACACAATGAAACAACACAAATTATACATAAGTAAGTAAGTACACGAGTCAAAATTATTACAAACATATACTATAAAAAATTAACAGTATGCACCGATCATACGATACGGGACCTTCTCCAGTCAGCTTCCCGCACCTCACCACACCAATTTGACGTAATTGCGAAAAGAATAGTACAGTACAAATTCAATAATAAACTCTACAATGAGCCTACTTTTATAGCTCAACAGACCATGGAAAAATATATCGGCAATATAATAATGTGATTTAACTGCATATGGACATTTCAAATGATGATTCGTTATAGAAGGTGCTTCCGCGCAATAAGTGCTTCCGCGCAATGCGTGATACTAAGCCAGTTGTCTCACCCTCGTCCCGAGATATTCCCTAAGCGCTATATGAATTCCTAACTGGGATCGCGCCCGCTCCGTGCCCCTATACATATTTCAACTGCTCACCCACGCCATGTGAGGGAGGCGGTGATGGCGGTCCGGTGCCCTCGCTCTGCTCCCCATTGGGTTATACGTATGGTAATCCCGCACCTGCTTCCGCCCTTCGAGAGTTAGGCTCTGGCATTTATAAGGTCACGAGGAATTTGTTCGTAGTCAAATTTTGATATGGCATTTTTCTACAATATTTTGAAGATATGTCTTTAACTAAGACTCTTAAGCCCTTATTCAGTTGTTTTCAACCCCGGCATCCTAGGGTGTCACAACGATACTCCAAGGGTGCCGTGAATTACAGTCTTGACTATGAACTAAACCACTCGATTAAAACCAAAACACCATGCTATTGTTTTTATTTATCATATTCTCACGACTATAAAGCAACAAAAAGAGAAAGATTTAAATCGGTTGAGGAAGAAATAAAAATGTCAAATATTTAAAAACTGCGAGTCACGTCAAGCGTATGCGTATGCATATGACATTGTTTTTATATAATATTTTCCTACATTATCATTAAACAAAACAAAAAAATATAATATATTTACGTACTCGTTTTATTGTTAATATACACATGTATGTACTGAAAATGAATTAGACAACGGTTGGAAATCACTGTCCTAATTCATAGTCCGGCCTAAATACTAATTTCTTACCTTAATATATCATGATTTGAATTCAGAGTCGATTTTAAAGTGATGTAATAAAACTACATGACTCTTATTTTAGGAAGCTATGACAAATGTGTCCGAAATTTTACATTAAATACTTATTTCTTCAGTCATTCATTAATTTCTTTGCCCGAATCATCAATAAGAAGACCACGTGTTTCCAGTAGGAGGTAACAGAGATCGCCCTACCATTCGCATCAATCAGGTGCTGTCCAGAGCATGTACGGTAGTCGTAATGTTCGCTCAAACCAGCATATGTTGCGAGTTCTCTGTATCCCTACAATCGCATTTAATGCTACTTTCGTTCAAGAAACCTCATCTCTGCATATTCACCTTGCATCTAGCCACCTCTATCCGAAGTCTATTTTCTTCAGTAAAAAATAGAAAAAAATTATATTTTGTGTCAAGGTCGGACTGTGAATTCGGGCGTCGACCTAGAAGTAAAACAGTAAACTGTCTTTTAAAGCGAGATCACATTGTAGAAATATTAATCTGAATATGTACATCGTTAAATATTTTGTACTTCACCAACTTTTTATCAATCTATCGGACTTTCAGCCGATTGGGTTCTTCTTAAGGAATGAAAATATCAATTTGCAAATGATATTTCGAAACCATTCAGTTCATTATTGATCTCTTCCATTGAATAAAATTCGGTAACATCCGTGGCTTATTTGGCAAGACACTGGTCCTTCAACCAGGGTTTCGGGGTCGATTCCCGATGGTACAAAAAAAAATAGTCACTACAAAAATCGTTTGGCAACAATTCTCGCCCACGGTAGTATCCGTATTTCCAACATGTGCGATGACAAACTGTGAGTTATTTGCCTACTCCAGTGGGTTTTAACCCGGAGACTCGATTACTAGGAAAGAAGACAATATTGTCTCCCGGCCACACGCTTGTATTGTACTTTATTATACTTTTGTTGTACAGCATTATCTGGCGCCTGTATTGCCATGTGGCAATCTTTTTCAACCAGCCAGAAAGATGTTCTTCAACCTGCCTTAAGTAAAAACCAAATTAGAATATATTTAAAAAAAATGTATTCCAACGGGAATCAAACCCGCAACCCCTTGATTAAAAATCAGGTGTCTTACCAACTAGGCAACGGAGGTCTTCAACATGTTCGCATCATCAATATGGGTATCTTAAGGGGTACCATACGAATGAATGATGTAGAATTCTTAACATTCTAATAGGTTGTATGACATAAGGTATTTCGGAGTATTGTACCGCGTGGTTTGGCTTATCATGCCAACGTTTCGAAAACGTTGCAGTTTTCATCTTCAGGACTTATTTATAGTCAAATTCGCCATAGCTACAAACGAGCAACCGCGAAAGCCTAAAAACATATATTCTAATTCTCGAATAATGTTCCGTGTACGAGTATAGTATATGTCATACGCACTCAAACTAGTCTCGCGAAATATCACACCAGGATGATGCTAAACATAAAATATCCACTTATTCCTTGTACGGCTTGTGTTGTGACCTGCTTCCTCGCCTGTATAAATAGATCTTGCCAAAGAGCTGCTCCCATTCATGGTCCTTTCTGCTGATCAAATTCAGTGACAATAGCTCCGCTATTTTGTCCGGCCGCACTAGGCCGAATAATGGCACGTCGCGACTGGTACAGCTGCAAGATTTGCCATAGCTCATCATTCTGAGACCTCACAACGAAAGAATTATATATTTGTAAAATTGAAAATAAATCTTGATAACTTTCCAATGTATTAATTATATTGACACACCATTGTTTCTATGCTACAGAGCGAAACGTGCCAGAAGTCAATAATGCACTTTGAAAAATATCTTATATCCACATACGTTATGAAATTCTTCCATAAAGTAACGGTTTCAAAACTAATCTGAATAAAATTAACACTTTATTTATAAACTTATCAATAAATACTTTTTTAACTTACCAACAAATATTTTATTAACTTAAATATTTATCCTTTATTAACTAAGATGTTCAAAATTTTATATCAGCACCTTTACCTTAATGTAATATTGTACATATTTGCAATTTATTTAATTTCTCGTTTCATTTTTACTAACTAAAAAATTTATATCTGAGGATGAATGTTGCGAAACCCAGACACTGTTATAGAATGGTTGAGCAACGAAACCCTGTCACTGTGATAGAATAGTGTAAAAGAAAATATAAATGCGATATATGGTTGAGCAACGAAACCCTGTCACTGTGATAGAATAGTGTGAAAGAAAATATATGTTAAATGCGATACGAGTATGTGGTTGAGCAACGAAACCCAGTCACTGTGAAGAATAGTGTGAAAGAAAATATAAATGCTATATATGCTTGAGCAACGAAAAATTTGATCAAGTTAAGCAATTCTGCTATTAAGATATTATTTTCTCAGATGATGGAAGATTTACGAGAGAGGTCGAACGGCGTGTAGCTATAGGAAATAAAGTAAATGGAGCACTAAAATATATAATATATAGAAATCGGCTAAGATAATCCACCACAATATTTTTATACCTCTTTGATATATAGCAATGCAACGTGAACTTGGAAAAAGACCGAATAAATGTTGTATAAATACGTGCACTGAGAATAATACACGAAGTGGCAATGTATGGCAGGATACAAAATTAAGTGATATGGGATGAATGTGAAATTCAGACTGATGTGTTGAGTAAGATGAAGATGAGCTCTCTGAGATGGTTTTGGTATGTAAAACGAATGATTGAAGAAAGCCTAACAAAATAATATACAGCCCAAATGTGAGTGAAAGTTGTGGTAGAGGAATGTATGGTTGAATCAAGCGAATGATATAATTTGAAAGAACGTATTTAAAAAAATCTGTAGAGTAAGGGAAGGAACTGTCTCGCTATAGGAACATCTAGCGCACTGTCAACTGCCTGCCCCAACAGGAAGACGATGTGGTGGCATGTATGTATGTATAAAAGTAGAAAAATATTGGGTATTAATGATGGTGCTGTCAATATTTCTATGCAGAATACCGACAGTGGAGCAACTCACCTTTGATAGCATAAACATGTTTTACTCTATTGTTTCTTCGAAGTGGTTCTAAACCCGGAGACTCAATTATCGAAGACAATGTTGTCTCTCGGACTCGTTATTTAATGTGTTCGAATTTGTTTAAGAGTAAGTATTACACAAATGAAAGGTTTACAGAATGTGTAATGACAGTTTTGAAAGACTAGAGAGGCAGTTAACAATTAAAAAAAAAGAAGTTTTTTTAGAAGCTGGTATCGATTACGAGGGATTTCCTATCCAATCTAAAAATTGTGTTTCTTATTATTTTATTTTCATGAGCTCAACATATTTAGTATTATTTTTTATTGCCAAAGCGGCAACGCTATCATCTACGAGTAGGTACGTCATGATATGGGTTCTTGGGAAATAGAGCACGACTAAAGCCAAGAATCGGGAACATCATTTCCAGTTTTAGGCCAACATGAGACGTCAGAAGTGGAGCGTGTCTTATGCGTTAGTTGCCAGATATTCCCATTAGCCGAGTATCTCCAAGTCATTGATGTCTTTGAAACGACAATCGACAATAAGGAAAACATTGCCATCTCTGTGTACTCTGTTAAGTCACGATTTACAGATTCACCAATACATTGCAATTACTCATAGAAGGACCGTTTTCAACCACCGTGACTTTCGACTTCTTAACATTCATTCTCGAATCTTATCTAAACATTTTAAAATCATTTTCCGCCACTGTCACCACGTATTCTACTTAAAAATTCATCGAAGACCTGTTTACTTTATGCTATGATAAAAATAATAAAATGACAATTTATAAAGCGCCGTTTAGATAGCATATTCTCCTCAAGAGCGCTCTAACTCGGGATTCTAAACTAATTTATTGACATGTAAAAAAATACTACTAAATAAATATAAGTATAAGTTCAGTGTAAGGATAGGAAGGTGCTGACTGCGACCATTAAATTAGGTACGATCTCGCATCTGCATATGTTTAGACAAACATATTTGGTGAGAAAAGAAACCGCAGGAAGACGAACTACAAAGAAACCTTTGTATATCTTCCGATATGTTATAGTAACATATTCATACATTACTACGAATTCTGATAAGATTTCCTAAAAAAGGTTGTCCTGAAGCTGCACACGCCACCTATATCCACTACCTTCCTATCCTTACTTACACTCAACTTATACGAGTATGTGTATGTATGTATGTTTATATTTATTTTGTTATTTTAAATCTGTGTGCTCAAATTTGAGTTAGAGCGTCCTCGAGGAGAGTTTGCTCTTTAAACGGCGCAGTATAAGTTTTCCTTTTATTTGTTTTAACACCACATGACCAGCAACGACAAAAACTCGCAAAATGTATTTGGTTTTGTTGAATTGTTATAATTTTTTTCCTTCTTACTTTAATTTTTCGACTATTTTGTAAAAAATATAAATGAAACACTTACTATTTTTTTTAAATAGTAAGGTAATTTGTACCGTTGATGAAAAATTTATCAAAAAAAATAATATTCCGTCGTATTAAATCGATTCTTATATTAACTTTTGGATTATTGCATGTGATCGGTAATTTTCCAGATTCCAACAAAAAATATCTTAATTATTTCTCTATCTATCGAAAATGCAGTGTCTATATTGTTTTATTATATTCACATTCAGAGGACAATAAAAATGCGTTTATGTTTCAACCATTATACCTCATGGACTAACTGCTTACCGTTTCAATATGTTACGAGGCCAATAAATAATATTCGAGCTTTTATCGAGTGTGTTTGTCAATTTCTGTGTAATGGCAAGTGGCAGCGTGTTGACTCACAGCTAACAACTAATAGCTAAACAGCTAATAGCCAATTTGATTGATGACTACTCGATGTGTGAGCCAATATGTTTATGCTTATTGTGTCGATAACCACCATGACAGCGCACTCCTTCAGCGCACTTGATTCATCTTCTCCCCACGGGTGGAGCGATGTTTATTATTTTAACATTTTCTTTATTTTTAATAAATTAAAAATGAGATCCGTCTCAAAAAGTAAGATGAGGGTAGAGACGGCGATAAGTGCTTTCGTTGAAATGAACTCTCTTTTTACAATTATTTTTTTGCTTATTACATCTTCTCAAATCTCTTCTATGGAATGGTAACGTGGAAAATGAACCAGGAAGCATCACTAAGGATCGATATGACTTATGAGATGTAGATCTTCAAAGGAATTCAGTGGATCTACAAACTCCTCGGACAGATCGTCTTTCAAATGTAGTTATTGCTCGTGTATATATAAGGACCGAAAACTGCTTAAAGCTAGAAAGGTAAGCAAGTTGCAATATCTCGGTCACATAGTGAAAATAAGAAGATAAATTACGAGTATAACACAAGTGATCAATTAGGTTTGTACATACTCGTATACCTAATACATACCATCAAGCAGAGTGATGACATGGTAGTGTTGACGGATAAGTAAATTGTATGATATGCGAAGAGAAAGATCTAAGAATGAATGTTGCAAAATCCAAAGTAATGATGATGGAAAAGTAGATGCGAATAATTAAAGATTGGAGCAAGTTGAGGAATTCTGCTACTTGGGTAGTACGAGTATGTTCACAGATGATGGGATTTAAAATGGATATCGAACGGCGTTTAGCGATAGGAATCAAATTAAATGGGACACTAAAACATATATAGTATACTCGAACTGGACAGTATCGAAATCCGCTTAAATAATAGTCCACAATAGTATATCGGTGCCAACTTTTGGTGTAGGATTGAAACGTAAACGTGAAAAAAAATTAATAGAAGCCGAATAAATGGTGTAGTAATGCGTGCATGGAGAAAAATAAATGGAGTGACAATGTATGACAGAATATTATATACCATATACGGAATGAAGTAATAAGATATGAATGAACTTAAGGCTGATGTGTTAAGTAAGATGAAGAAGAGCACGTTGAGATAGTTGGGGTATGTGGAACAAATTAGTATTGTCTTGTTTGTGCTCTGTTGATGATGAGGTATGATTATACCGTTATATAAAGTAGAATTAACAGTGTTTTATTAAATAATTATATCTAATCTTTCATCTCTTACTCTATCGTATTTTTTTCTAGGTTTTTCCAAACTTCTCGTACCCGTACTTTAAAATATTATTTTTGTTAATTTTTCATCATTCATTCTTTCTACGTGGTCGAACCATCTCAATGCTTCTTTCTTCGCTTAAACACTATAGTTTACAACATATAACGAGTATGAAAGTCATTTCTGATGATTGAAATTAGATGCGAAATTCATAGCAAAGCCATTTCCTTATATTAAAATATTTTAATAAATGCTTTATTGAGTATATGGAACTAAATCAACATTGAAAAATTATCGTACAAAAATTATAATCGATCCCAGCCCAAGACAAGCAATTTACCGCAACTCCCTGAGACAGATCAATCATTATTTAGAAACCACACCTGGGTGCGCTGCACCCTATGAGATACGTGAAATTCAATACCTTCATAGTTGTTGGCTCCAATATATTATATAATATTATAATATCCATCGCGAACAATAATAAATCGTTATTCAATTAATTATTTATCCCTAGAAGTATTGCATCCCTGCAACCTAATCCAACATATTTATCCCTAGAAGTATTGAACCTCTGCAACCAAGTCTGACATATTTATCCCTAGAATTATTGAACCTCTGCAACCAAGTCCGACATATTTGTTTCTGGAAGTATTGCACCCCTCTAACCTAGTCAGACATATTAACCCCTAGAATAATTGCACCCATGCAATTTAGTCCGACATATTTTATTATAATACAATAATTTGGTACACTATTTATCTTTCCTCCCAATATGTTTTGATGTTTACTCATTACAAATGTAGGCAAGTGTGGGATCCAATATTTTGACGTTTAGAAAATTACTTTACTTTGTTTAAAAAAAATTTATTACCCCACCCGCTCTCGCCATCATTCTCGCAATCCCCTCTCCATTTCTGCATTCCTCTCTTTATCTCCGTCTCTCTCTCTACTTCACTCACTCTACTTAACTGAGTGTGAGTCTCCTTTACTCTCACTCATTCTCTCTCGCTCACCTTTAATTACCCCACCCCCTCGCAATCTCCCTCTCCATTTCTCAATCCCCCTCTCTTCACCCTCTCCCCCTCTCATTCACTCTCACTCTACTTCACTCTCCTTAACTCTGGTTACCTTCGTCCCTTCTTTGCCCCTTTCTCTCTCGCTCTGCTGTCTTCTTGTCCCTCCCTCTCAGCATTTATAGTGCCAGTCTGTACTGAGAAAACATGTCGCAGTCAGCTCAAACTGCGATTTCTCAACGTACAATACTAAAGATTCAGTCGCGAAGTCCTCTTGTACTCTCGAATACTATTATATGTTACATTATCATATAAGCAATCTTCTTTCCACACTGATAAATAACCTATCTTTTTTTAGTGAGAAGGAGCTCCTCGAAATATTTCTGTATCATCAGACTTAAAATTAAAATTAAAATGGAAGTTTAATTTTTTTATTGTACAATGAAACATAACGTCATCAAACTATTTATATTTTTTCAGGGTTTAATAACACGTGTTGCCAGCGAATTTAACTCTGAAGAAAATAAAAAATATTATACCGTACTTTCTATAATGATAATGATGAATGACGGTGATGAGTGGTGTTCTGTCAATAGTTTTATCGGGCTCCACTGATCACGTGGCGAGTGCGTGAGAGTTCTACACGGGTAATAAAATAATTATCACTTCAGCAAGTGCATTGCTGACGTATCGAATCGATGCAGTGTAATGCCTCGCTTTGTTGTGTTATCATCGGCCGGTTTATTTGCAGCAAATTCTTTAAATCTCTGTGTAGTCTTTAATTAAAGCTGAACACTCCACTTCTTATATCTCTCAATAGCACGAAAATAAAAACTTCGCATCATTACAAAGACACGATTGTGCAGGATTGTGTATTTGCTTATTGTCACTTACGGACATCTCACGTACAGTCTAAATGAAAGGACCAGGTCGATAATCAGGTTGTGGAGAAGTCACCTGTAGATAAAATAAGAATTACAGAAATTCGAAGAGTTTTGTGTGTGGAATGCCTTCTTATAAAAATACAAAGAGCAGATCGAGAACCAGGTAAGTCACTCCTAAATAAAATAAAAATCACACGAATCCGAGGAGCCCTGGATACAAAACCCTTCTTAAGAAAATAGAAAGAACATGTGAGGTAATGGGAAAGTCACGTGTAGATAAAATAAGAATTACAGAAATCCGAGGAGTCCTAATACGAAACCTCTTCATAAAAAATTGAGAGACCAGATGAGAGATCAGATCGAGTGAGAAAATCACTCGTAGTTAAAATAGGAATTACAGAAAGCCATGGCGCCTTAATACGAACCCCCTTACAAAAATAAAGAGACCTGATCGATAAGCAGGTAGTGGGGAAGTCATTCGTAGATAATATAAGAATTACAGAAATCCGAGAAATTCTAGTACGAAACCCCTTCTTACGAAAATAGAGAGACCAGATTGAGAATCAGGTAGTGGGGAAGTCACTCGTAGATCAAGTAATTACAGGAATCCGAGGAGCTCTGAATACAAAACCCTTTCTTACAAAGATGAAGTGAATCAGGTAGTGGGGAAATAAAACGTAGATAAAATAAAAATTACATAAAAGTGAGGAACTTGAATATCCCGTCTTACGAAAATAGAGACCAGATCGAGAATTCGGTAATGGGGAAGTTACTCGTAGATTAAATAAGAATTATTTAAATTCGGGGGGTCGTGAACACAGAAAAAGATAGGACTCAGCTGCAGTGGCAGTAACGAATGTCAGAAATAAGAATTCCCTCTAAAATTATCAAAGCCAACCCTGAAAGGAAAAGACCAGGTGGTCATCCCTAAGGGAGTTGGAAGGACCAGGTGGAGGGGTTGTGTGAGGAGAAGCTAGGACTGGACTGGGTAAACCATAAATAGATATATATGAAGATGAGTGTACAATTGGTTCATATTACACATGTGATTTTTTTAGAGAGATCCCTTGGCATAATATTCCTCTTTCAGTAAATATGGCATGCCTGCAATCTTTTGGCATACAATGTAACAAGAAATTCGCGTAATAAGAACATATTTTGAGAATTTATTCATTTAAAAGAATACACCATGATCGATGAAATAAGTCGTACGAGTATGCCACGATAATACCAATAGAGAGCACTGCGCCATTGAGCAGTTTCAGTTTCCTTGGCTGCGCGGCCAAATACGGCACTCCCCTCAAATTCACGGGTATCAAATTGCTTAAAATGTAAGCGAAACAGAAAAATCCTCGGTTCATCGAATAGTTATTGGAATTAAACTATTGACTGCAGCAGATTGAAACTACTTTCTTGATCAACTCATATTTCAATAGTCCGAAACTAACTCGTTTGTCATGTTACACATTGCTTATAGGCCCACCCGGTCTAATTGTTCCATGGTGAAAAACTTTTTATCCATAGTGAAGTGGTTGCAACAAATTATTTTTACTACTGCATAAAAAAAAACACAGATTGAGCAGTCGACATGGGCCTTGTATAGACTTTCATGTGACTTTGACTTCTTACTGAAGTCAAGTGAAAAAGTTTTTCTTGCATATACTCGTAGTAAATCGTATGGGTTTGCTTTGTTATTGTGTTGGGTTCATATAACACTAGTTTTATTTTGTATACTTGTTGAAAGGCATCAGCTCACACAAAATAAACCAACAGACTCACAGGCGCCGTCCAAACTCAAGTCGGTATAATTACCGGGGTAAAAAAACGTTTGATTTTAAACCGTCTGAAAGCGAAACCAGTTCATAGTTCGCCGAAAATTAAACCTAGACTTAGTATGTTTTCGATTATATCGTTGACATAATTTTTATATGACTATTCTGTCAATCTCTTCTAACCAGCATTTTAACATTCGTCCTTTAGGGCCTCTTCAAAAGCATGTGCAATGTTGTGGCACTTCAGTAAGTTGTTAGTTTTGACAGATCAAACCAGAGGTATTGATGTCGAGAAGTTAGAATTTAGAAGACTTAGACTGCAGTATTTTTTCGTCGGGCTGATTTACATTGCGTGATATCTTGTGTTACAACAGCTTATAAAACAGATTTCATTCTCATGAAAGAAGTTTCCCAGAGAAGCGAACCTGCAAAATAGATTTCATTCTCATGAAAGAAGTTTCCCAGAGAAGCGAACCTGCAAAATAGATTTCATTCTCATGAAAGAAGTTTCCCAGAGAAGCGAACCTGCAAAATAGATTTCATTCTCATGAAAGAAGTTTCCCAGAGAAGCGAACCTGCAAAATAAAGTATCTAAGTTGGTATACTTCGATCACTAACGCTAGCGTCAGCTGGTAGCAGCTTATTAAAAAAAAACAGTTCGTGTAATGCCAAAAACATTTTTATTAGATCGCATATAGTGAGGAATTGTTGTTGAAGATTTTATACTCGTATACAAAAAATCCTCACCGGAAATCCAATTTGTCGTTTCCATGCCCGGGAGATATATCCGGGAACCGCCAGCCAATGGGGTAGCGGCGTATATTAGTGGAAGTTCTTGGATGTGGAGGCTCCGCAGATAGCATTGGTTACTGGGTAATAATAAATAAGCATTAATTGGCGACTAAGAATATACACTGTGAAGTATTTTCCGCCCTCAAGAAGAGGTACAGTGCGTGGAGAAAGATCATACAACTGATATTGCAGGGAGAAAATAGGGGAATACGAAATTAGGAAGAATATGCGTTTCTTGGTTGAGGAATTAACGGGAAAGGTTCAATTACAGAACCATACATTGCTCAATGTTACTGGCTCAAAAATCCAGGTTGCTATGGATTTATTCACATTTAGGTGTTTGTTTGATAATATAGTAGACATATTGAAAGATCCCATAAACTTAATCAATAACAATCAACGTTCTTCGGCATTGGGCACCGCGGAGTCCAGTCGATACAGGGTTTCGTATAGTTTTTGTCATTCGAGGGGAGTGGTGGGCGTCTCAGCGGCGGGCGATATTCCGCATGGAAGGCCAGTGCGTTACCGCGCGGCCATGCATTTCATGAATCTCATATGGATATCTATCACTTCAATCATATCTTTTTTTTTCACAAAAAATAAAGGAAAGCACATGCCGGCGTGCTCCGTCTCACTTTAGTGTACCATCGGATCTAGTACAGCGGTGTGGCCGGTGAGTTTGCTGGTGTGCAACGGCTCACACTTGAAAATAGGAGAAAAGAAAAAGTAAACAAAATTCCACCTCACAGCTCGCTTTCAGTTGAATTGACGTTGGAATGGTGAGTAAATCCTTGAGTACAAGACCTAGCAACAACGATGACGATAGTTTTTGTGACGTATGTAAAATTTTGACTACTTTCATTAAATTATGATTTATCTCTAAAATATAGTTTCTAGATGATCTGAAACGTTGTTATAGGAAAATCTTCCTGTTTGAGTTTTAATTAAGTCATTTAAACACCTGTCTTTTCGAACGTCGTTCGTCGAATCTTAATGACCTCACAATTAGTCCGAAGTCTCAGTCCGATAATAACAATTCGCTCGATCGATTTAAATGTCAATTTTAATTTGCCATTTGCTCCTTTTGATTCGTTGAAGTCTCCGAAACTCGGAATGTGCCCTGTCCACTGTCCACACTTGTCACGATCTTCCAGTGGAGGTGGACACTGGACTAGTGACTTGCCTGTCTGTTGCGGGCCCGGCAGCCAGCAGCCGCCTGCTCCGTGACATTTGCCGGTGCCGGCCCGGGCGACAGACGCGTGTAATCGATTTGCGTGTTATTTATTGGAATGACCTTGTCAACACATGACAATTAAAACATGGAAGTGTTTTGCAGCATACTCGTTGCGCTTTTTCAACTTCGACGCGCATTCCGCGTGTTCAGAGGTGAACTGGTGACACTGACATCTACTTTTACTCGTAGAGTTAAAGGACAATTTATATAAAGTGTGAGTGTCATATATTGGCGAGTAAAGAAAGATTAGAGCAAGTTAAAAAATTCTGCTATTTATGATAGGTAGTATTTACTCAGATGGTGGAAGTGTTACAAGGGATATCGAACGGCCTTTAGCGACAGGAATCAAAGTCAACGGAGCACTAAAACATTACTAAACCAGACAGTATAAAAACCGCTAAGATGAAAGTCCACAACAGTATTATACTACCAATTTTGATGTATGGGAGTGAAAGGTGGACGGGAAAATTACTGAAAAGAGCCGAATAACTGCTTTAGAAATGCGTGCACTTAGAAGAATACATAGGATGGCAATGTATGACAGAATTAAGTGATTAGGGATGAATGTGAAGTTTAGGCTGATTTGTTGAGTGATAAAGAAGACTGAAGAATGAAGAAATACTAAGAAAACAAATATACAGTGCAAATGTGAGTGGAAGGCGTGGTAGAGGAAGACCAAGAAAATTATAGGTTGTTAGATCAAGTATATAATATTTTCAAAGAAGAAAATGTTAGTTGTATGAGAAGGTTTATGTATTTAGAAGAGGCCATTGCGACAGTATGCGGTGCGTTGGTTCGCTAGGATATGTCGCCTAACTCGCAGCGTAGCTCTAAGCATCAAGCGAGGCTCCTACCTGTGTGGCCGAGGCCTGAGAGTTCGTCTGGTAACAACATTTGCACGAGCTAGACGTGTGCGAGTGTCGTTACATCTTCACGTGCGGTAATACTGCTAATACATGCGATTTCAAACAAACAGTGGCTCTAAATGGCGGTGCTTTAAGGTCGATTTCTTCCTGTGATAAATTGGTTGTTCCAAAGCAATCTAATATGGCGTGATATTATGATAGTGCTTTTGATGTTGCTGGTCCTATGGCGTGGAATGATTTGCCTCCTAGTGTGGGTGTGAGTGGGGTATGCAGCTTTAGGAAACACTTAAAGACAATCCTTTTTAGGAGGTCTTATTCAAATTCATAATGTTATATGAACATCACAAAATACACTACATTACACCTTAAGCCGAATGTGTTACTACACATATTGGAAGATCTACAAAGGTTTTTTTTTTGTAGTTCGTCTTCCCTTGTGGGTCTATAATCCTGAGTTAGAGCGCCCTTGAGGAGAGTTTGCTATTTAAACGGTGCTGTATAAATTGTCTTTTTATTGTTATATTATTATTTGTTGAGAGCTCCAAGTTCATTAGTTTTTACACACAAAAAATTATTGTAATTAGAGCGTTCTCTAAAACAATCAATTCGCATGCATTTTTTTCTTATTTTACAGTCTAACGCAAAACAAACGCTGTGACCCAGTTGGTAAATTGGTTGTCTTCAACCCGGGGGGTTCGGGTACAATTTCCGACTGTATCCAGGTCAAGGATCACACTCAAATTAAGCGAGATTTTCTCTTTGCGTGTGGTAGTATTACCTACACGTATGAGTACGACGGAGAATTTCGATTTACAGAGAAATTATATGGTGCACATTACCACTTTCAACATTCAATAAGATCAGTAATAAATTATATGGTGCACATTACCATTTTCAACATTCAATAAGATCAGTAATAAATTATATGGTGCACATTACCATTTTCAACATTCAATAAGATCAGTAATAAATTATATGGTGCACATTACCATTTTCAACATTCAATAAGATCAGTAATAAATTATATGGTGCACATTACCATTTTCAACATTCAATAAGATCAGTAATAAATTGAATGCAACATTATTTAGTACCTTAAAGCCGTCAGAGTTAGAACTACAACAAAATATATCCGACAAAACTCATTGACTCTTTCTTTGTGTACAAGATTAACAGTTATCAGTAGACACAATACTGAATACATTTAGATGAGCAAGTCCTAGTTGACGACCTCTGTGGTTTAGTTGATAAGACGCCTGTCTTCCAACCTGGGGGTTGCGGATTCGATTCGCGTTGGTACCCTTTTTTTCAAATAACAGTTACAATCTGGTTTTCATTTAAAACTTGTTGAACACCTTTCTCTAGTTGTTTGGACAAAATTCTCACATGGCAATAAACCCGCCAAGTTGTACTGTATACAACGAAAGCGTGATATAATACAAAAATCCATATATTATATTCATTTAGTGAAATATTCATTTATGATTATTTTGTTTATTCTCAAAATATTTATCAAATTCTGAAAGAGGAGGGAATAAAAAGTCTTAAAAATTGAAGAGTATGCATGACAAGGTATATGGCCTTTGCAGAAGTCAAATATGTATATTCATACATTGTAGTATATTGAAATAGAATGAAGTGGATATCTGTTCCCTCTACCCATCCTTATTGGGACTTGACTTGGGATGGTTTATGTCCTCTTAAACATCTTTTTGATTGGTTGGAGAAGATTTCCACATAATAATAAACCATCCAATATACAACGAAAGCGTAATGCAATACAATTTCTTAGAGGCGGCTAGGTCCGGTCTGCACGTTGCTTATATCATAAATATACTCGTATATTTATCGTGGCAAAACTGGAAAACAAACAGGAAAACGTTTATATTTAATAACAGTTATCACGCCGTATGTGTATGTGTATGCTCCTTGGGGCAAATACGTCTACAAAACAAAACGAATATAAAAAGATCTGAAATCTAAACCAATGCGGCACTTTCTGAAAATCGTGCCATTTAGGCACCCGACACTGACAATAATGTCAAAAGTAACAATTAATAATAATCATTCTACGCAACATTTGCATACATTTTAATGAATCGCATCACCATTAATTTATAACCTGAACGTTGACTAAATCTTAGTGTCTTGTTTACTCGTACATTAACTGGCAGTCGAGATAGAGAGGCCCGTTATTTTCCACTGCCGGCCCGTGCCATTTCCTACATGCTCAAAACCGAGCTCAATAATCAAGTGTCATTAACTGTTATTAACAGGAACGGCTTCGTGCTTTTGCCAGATAAAGTGAAAAATATTACATTACTCGGAATATCCTTTCATCCTAATTTTCCTTTGTTTTCATTCATTATCTTTGAACGAACTCTTTCCTCTACTTCTACCATTATTGTTTAGAGATTGGTAAAAAAATTACTTGAATTTAAATGAATATTTTTTTGTAAAATCTATCATGTATGTTGCATGTACTGTTGAATGTATCCTAGATGAGCAGATCGGTTGAAAGTAACAGTTATAATAACCCATCCCATCCAGACTTAACATATTCGAACATGTATTGTACACAAAATAAGTTTAGTTCAAATCAACGCAATTTTTAAAAACCAACAGGAAATTGACACAAAGTATTCATTTTGTATAACTGGTGCGTGTTTGTTAAATTACTGCTTAAATGTTATAAAAGAGCACTTCTGTCCTGATCTTTTAAATATTTTTTTGTATTTGAGGACGATATATTTGACGTACTTAAGTGCCCTTTACATATCGGTGTAACAACCATAAAACAATTCATAAATACATACACTGTATATCTTAATATCTCTTTAGCTAGACATGTTGTTATCAGGACCACCTTTCTTGAGATGTTGACTCCAACCCATTCTTCCATCTTTTTGGAGGTATTCACATAACCTCGCCAGTGACTTCTGTATTTTCTACCACATCCCACAATATCCTTTTTTTTCATATATTTTTCGGATACGGGAGTTTCTAATTATCTGAGTGTTTTCTTGCTATTAAAAAAATAAAAGTAAATTTTTCATTTAATTAATTCTGCTGCTCTAGACTCTATTCTACAAGTCATGATTGACCTTACATATGATTTGATGCATGGAAATATCAATGTTACACACAGTAAAACACGGCAAGTAAAAAAAATCAAGTACAATAAATTGAATTCAATCAACAAGACAAGGCGAGTAAGAAAACATAAACTTTATCTTCAAGTCGAGGAAAATTCGAAATTGTCGGGCAAATATAAAAAAAAACATTAGATAAACTGAAATAACCAGTATCTCAGTGAATACCTTAACTCACCGGTGTCTACATTAAAAATATCTACCAAACCAGATATGGAGTTACCCAATTGTTGCATTATCTCGATTCATTAATCACAATGTCCAACTGTCGTTAGCAAATCGCTATTGACACATTTGAATTGTAAATACTTCCCAGTGTTTTTGTAGCACGAGTGTGGAAACCAATTTGTACCAATATATCGGAGCTATCAACGATATTGTGAAAAACCTTATACACAAACATCAAATGGAATATAATAGTTTTTTCAGAGAGTTGAAGAATGTGGAATATTGTTGAATACACAGTTAATGTGTAAAGCATAATATAAATATTTTTTTCACAATAATATTGTCTCGCGCGTTCCTATCGGTTTAAAGAGCTCCAATAAAATACGGAGAGCTCAAATGAGGTTCTTGTCTCCCAATTTTTTTTTGAAACTCGATCAATGTTAAAAGACAGGGTAGGGTTGTGGAGTCGACAAAAAAATCCGATTCAAACCCCGACTCCAGAAAGTTTAAAAGTTTGACTCTTACTGCAATTATAGTATTGTACATATACGTGTATTGCTAACCATATGTTATACTTAGTTACGTGGCGTAACTCTAAATGTAGTTTTTTTAGAAATAATGTCTACGGGGATTCGTCATAATACTACACGCTATTTGTACTAAATGGTACATAGTTCCTTATGTAATTTATGTATGTAGTTTGTAAATTTAAAAAAAATGTTAAATAATTGAAGTCGCAGTCGAATTTAGAATATCATCTCCTAACTCCAGCTCTGATTTCTACTCCACAAAAAACCAACCGACTCACGTTTGTTACATTTCATTGCTTTCTTGTATCATAAATTGTCACTGTACTGGAAGTGTTTTAAGCGTATCGATCAAAAGGGACAAGATAAGGGAAGACCACGAAAGGGAGGATTTGTTCCTTCGTCCTGTTACAATTGATGTGCCCACCCAGATCAATCCCTGAACCACATTTTGTGAAGCTGTGAGGAAATTATTGTGTATCTCTCAACGGACGGACTACCTTCCGCCAGATTGACTACTCTGACCTTGCGGCGACATTTTGTAGAGCTTCCTCCAATGTTTCTGAAAAAAATGTGACACCCTAAAGCTTTAAAGGCTTTTTGGTGGCCCGAGCAGATATTTTTAAAAATCTTTCGTTTAATATAAAATTCTTTTTGTTTAATATAAAATTAATTCGTCGTCTCTGACCTTCTGTCGCTGCCACCACTACCCTTTTTACACTTCGGTGTGGCGCCAGCAGAGTAGATTTTTATCACCCCCCCCCCCCCACCCCCGTAACAGGTATTTCTTTGCAGTATGACAATTCAATTTTCATTCGAGTATACGATCACATTGTAAGGGTTCCTAGGGATAGTGTGGACGGAAGAGGGACAAGATATGGAGAAGAAAATATGAAAATGAAGCATTCGTATGATTTATATCATATAATATTTAAATTGCTAATTATTTTGTAAGTATCTCCTACCAGTTCTTACTTCGGCAATTCATATTTCTAATCCGCCTAGATTTGACTCTGGTTGTTTATGACTTTTTCGTTGAACAGCTTTGTCGATTGTGTATAAATGGTGTTATTCAAAAATCGTTTCACCCATAAACCAAAATGTTGTTATACAAGAAATGTTATGTGAGGTGAAATTCGCGTGTTAAAGACTCATACGAGTATACTATACAGTAGATATATCACAAGCACTCTTGGGGTAGATCCAATTCACTGAGCAGCACTTAAAACAAATTTTCTGAAAATAATAATAAAAACGTACTTGAACGACCTCCACGACCTAATTGCAGAACGTTTGACTTCCACTCGGAGGTTTCGTGTTCGATTAGATTGAAACTTATTTATTGCTTTAGCGCCATTTAGGGACCAAAAGTGGAGTGTAATGTACTTATGTACATAATTATGCAAAAAAAAGACCCAACCAACAAAGCAATTTTATTTTGAAATATCCAGCATAGATGAATCCTGTTTGTGCAAAAATATCAAGCACGTTAAATATATATTTTATGGTTACATTTTATCTTTTTTTTGTTCCACAGAAGCCCATAAAAACGGCGACATATTTCTTCGAATATCTCAAAGCAGGTAAAATGTGTGTTGGGTCTTTTTGCATCATTGTGTCCATATGTGGTATGTTAATATTTATTTGATCACATGTTTATATTATTTAGAGACCCAGCTTAATTAATAATAATGACAGTAAAACTTGACTGGTGTTCCCTAGCGTTTTAGCGATTCACATACAACATTAGGTGTCAACAGCAGGTGCCATTATTTTACCTTATAGTGGACACTCCTAGCGCGGCTGTCCTACTCGCATATCATACATACTCGTATACTCGTATAAAAAGCAACAACAGTATTTGGTGTACCCACCCGCCTTGCTGACCGAGTAGCATCGCATTCACGCGATGACCTCCAAATCATCATAAATCACCCGTTCACGTTTCCCTTAGTTTATGCTGCTTATAATACGTTTCACATTTTTTTAATAACGGTATAAAATTTACCGATCCAGTTACAGTTACATATAGGGCATACCGTATACCAATTACGAGTGACTTCAGTTACGTTTCCTTGTGTAACATGAAAATAAGAGTCGACCAACAAAATTAAATGTCGTTTTCGAATTCAGCACCCTAAAATTAATAAAGAATGGCTACTTTTTTCCTGTAAAAATGCATATGCGAATGCTTTTAACGTACTGCGCGTAACCAAAACAACATCTGTCAGTAAAATTGATGTATTACAATATATTGGAAAATTAACTAGATTTTTTTTGTGTCAGAATTCATTGTTTAACAGTGTAATATACAATATTTATTCAATGGATGTGTGCGCATAACCGAAGCACCATTTCTCAGTTTAATTTAATTGACAGATTTCTATACATTCGAACATTAACTAGAAAGAAGATATTCCACGTGGTGTATCTCCAATAAAGTTGTGTCTGCGTTTAACAATCCTCCAACTTCAGAAGGTTCAGAATGAAGCAGTTGTATCGTGTTGTCGCGGAGCGTAACGTATTATTTTGTGTGGATGTTTTTTGCACCGCCGAATCCCGTATCTTGATGGCTCTCAACAATTTAATATAATCACCCCCTAAGAAAGATAAAAAAAAATCTTTAATGCACGACACTACAGTGTCTTTTACATAACATGAATTAACAAATGCACACAGATCATGTTTATTTAAATACTTAAAATTATTGAAATCAGTACATGAAAAAATAATTACATGAAAAAATAATTTAAATAATGTTTCAAGAATTGCGATAAAAAATGAACTCTTGGGATATTAAGTCGACTGTGTGGATAAATTAGAACACAAAGGTACGCATAAAATAGTTCAACACTTAATATCAATATCAACTATTGCAAAATAGTTCAACACTTAATATCAATATCAACTATTACAAAATAATTGCTTGGATTAATCTTATATTTATAAAATATTTTTATATTCCATATAAACGTGTGTTATAAAATTTGGCTCACGCAACAGTGAAAAACATTTTTTTAGATTTTACAAGAATTTTTTATGATTAAATTGTTCCACAGATATGTTAATCGAAACTTAATAATAAGAAGACTGGTATTATTCTAACGTGTATTACTATCAACTTAAACATATTTTGATTAAATTGTTCCACAGATACGTAAATCGAAACTTAATAATAAGAAAACTGGTATTATTCTAACGTGTATTACTATCAACTTAAACATATTTTGATTAAATTGTTCCACAGATACGTTAATCGAATGTATCTAAATGTTGTGCATTGTTATTTTAGATTCAGTCGATTTATCAATACATATATAATGTTAGTCGGCGCCAGTAGTCGAAAGGTAAACGCACTTGTTATTTGGCTGAGTTACTGTAGATTCACGACGGCTTTCGATTTCTGTTTTGCTTTTTTTAAATACCTTATTTGCATACTGTATTCTGCTGCTGTCTAGTAGCGTTAGGGGGGGATAAGAATATTTCCATTATAAATTTCGACAAAGGGTTGTAGCATATTGAACTTGTCCGATCGTGTTTTACTCAGGTACGATCTATAAAGATTATATGAACGTTACAACACTCCGTTTTGACAATATACTCGTACAATGTACCCGATATACGATAAATTGATAATCTTCTTCGATTGCGAGGGATAGCTTTTTGTCGTAAGTAATATTCGAGTTTTTACTCAAACTTACGAACACGAAATCTCAAGGTACTACAATGGGTGAATGGCCCTCCGGTTGAGAGGCATGCCCATAAGTCATTCATCGCGCCATCTCTTCATTAACATGGCCGTCCCATTGACGAGGCATGACCGCACCGCCCTCTTTGTCCCTCCCTACCCTCTTGCCGCTCTCAGGAGGCGCGGTTAAATTTACTCTCGCCGCCAGGGGTGACCCTATGATCGCACAGAATGTTGCGTATGCTTAGAGCGCTCGATTATGAGGAAGATCTTCAACGTTGGAGTGCCTAGTCCTTCCAATATTTGTCGTTATTTTTAAGATTAAAATGTTTTTAACGTCGCCTTTAATTCTGTATTTAATATATTATAAGTGTTGTCTGGTTGGTTGGAATACCTTGCATCTAGCAATATACTCGCTGGAGTTTGTGCAATGCGATATATAAAAAAAACATGCTAGACAGAATAAGGGATGTTCTACTAATTTTTACTTCAATCCTACAGTTGTGAACTGTTATTTCATTCTTCAATTACGTCTGATAAAAGAACATTCAACACAAAACGATGATATATTTCTTCAAATCCCTCAAAACAAGTTATGCCTGGATTAAATATTTTATACATTTTATGCACATTGTCCGTGGCAAATTAGATAGTTTGGCGAGGCTTGACGTCACTCGAAGCGTGGAGGGACGACGCTCAAGAGAAAAAGCTCTAATGCGCTGGACTGGCCAAGACTACCCTTAACCGCTGCTTTTCGAACTGCGGAGTGTGGATGGATGGAGAGAAGTCGTCAAGAGTTATTATGGAAATCCACGTATCTTAGGAATAAGTTACATGACAGATATGGATGTTTTTATGCATATATAACTTAAATGAAACTACTCGCTTATGTCGATTTGTAGCGTTAACACGCCTCGTACGCGCTCGTGGCCTCGCGAATGATTAGCCGGCCCTGACTATTATTAAGTAGTTTGTTTAGTCTGGCACTTATTGTTATGTTATGTAACCGAAAGTGGGTTGGGAGCGCCTCTTTCAAAGAAACTCGAAAACAATATCGACAGAATGTAAGGAAAATCGTAATAATCTACGAAGAAATCTTTACGTGGCAATACCCAG
This sequence comes from Odontocerum albicorne, assembly GCA_949825065.1. Classification (NCBI taxonomy): domain Eukaryota; kingdom Metazoa; phylum Arthropoda; class Insecta; order Trichoptera; family Odontoceridae; genus Odontocerum; species Odontocerum albicorne. The sequence goes on from OX463839.1 coordinate 45,925,332, forward strand.
TCAGGTTGTACAAAAATGTAATTCAATACAATTTCTACTTAGCGAAATAATTTACATACTCAATAGGAGATAGCACTTATTAGAAATGTTGACATCCGAAAAGTACAATATTTTGGACATCACCATCCTGAAAAGAATCAAATTGAGAACTAAGAAATGTTGGGCCCTGGAAGAAGACAAGATTTGGAGCAACATCTGAGCAGCTTTCCCGAACTATTAACAAAATCATTATATTTTATTTTTGGAAAACGTATATTGTATCTTGTCTTTAAGGCGAAAAAATACATTTTTTTTAATAAAGGCACAATTGATAAAAATAACACTAGATGGTTTGGTCTTATGGAGAGAATAAAATACACATATTAGTGTTATAAGCACAAATATGTTGTCTTGTTATTTGCATTGCGGAGGTGTCGATTATAATCGAATTTGTGTTAATCCTTTACTTATTGATGAGACTGATAAATACGAGTAAATAAAAATAATTGACTAAATTACACTGCAGAACTCCATTTTTAAACAAAAAGATTTAACACTTTACTATAAAAAATTCTACGCAATAAACTTAGTGACAGGCATATCTCCTCTCTTTAAAAAACATTGTTAAACTGTACTCACAATACATTACTTAATGGATTAAAACTAACATAAAAACTTAATAGGAGCCGACCATCCTGACATATTGGGATCCACCAGTTTTTGAACAACCAACCCTCATAAAACTTGAATGCTGCAATAATATATTCACTTTGAGCTTTAATCCATAGATTGTAAAATATTTTGCTATGTATGGTGTGCTTGGCAATCTGTGTATTTAGTACAGTTTGATAATGCTCAGATGCCGTAGACCTGCTGGCTGACTAAGGATTCCTTATTTAAGTCATGTAAATTTTTGATCAAATGATAAATTATTATTTTTAATGTATTCTACATTATACTTATAAATTGCGCTCATCACTGAATGTTTGTTAGTAACTGAATTGAGCGAATGCTTTAGACTAGTGCTTCCCAAATTGGGGGCCGCGGGATTTCTCGTGGGGGGGGGGGGGGGGGGGGTTGCAAATATTCATGTGAGTATTAAATTGTTTCATGTGAGTATAGTTTTTATTTAAAAAAAAAGTTTGGGAGGGGGGGGGGATTAATTACTTCAGATTTAGGGGGCCGTTATATGAAAGTAATTGGGAAGCACTGCTTTAAACAAAATAAATTATTATTTTTATAGGTTAGAATCTAACCGTTAGATGAACAGAGAACCGTTACTTTCAACACATTTGTCAATGTTATCATAATATTCAGACGATATCACACAAAATTTTCTCAATTCACGACCAAATTAAAATGATGTACTTATTAAATATTCACAATTTAATCTAAATGTTTTAGGAGCTGTCAAACTCTCAACTCGTATAAAGCAATTCAGTTTACTTCGTGAGTTACTCGGCAATTCACGAAGTAAACCGAATCTACATAGTTTTGAGCACCGCACACTTTAGACGGAAATACTTGTATGAATTACTTAAGAACTATCGCTGTCTCACGGTTTACTGTATGTCTCTGTTTGCCCTATATGAATCTGCGTTTCCGTCCGGTGCATATTCGAGATCGCTCCACTATTAATTGGCAAACTTGGCCGGTCAATTTGAAAGGAATCTTCTTTTGAATATTAATTTTTTTTTTAATTTTCACTTAAATAAAAATACTCGTACTATTTGTCAGTATTCTTATACATATTTAATCTATACGAATATTTAACATTTTTAGAAGTCATTATTGCGAAATATTTCTCCGGTTCAGCGCACCAACGCACCTCGAGAGTAGCCGCTGCTGATTAGATGTAATAAGACAATTACGGAACGCCTAAATATTGATGATGATCTGCCTAAATTGGATCCGCTCACATGGACCTCCATTTTCTTTTCTCCCTGACATAGACCCCCTGCAAGTCGAAATCGACCCTTGGGGGTCCATATAGACCACTTTGGGAATCTTTGGTCTACACTCTTGTTATAACTAATGTGTTCCGGCCATATGGCGTGGTATTTTATGAATTAAATTCTTATCTGTCATGAATGAGTGTGTTTTTGGTGGGCATGTGTCATTATTAAGCGGTTCGCAGTCCATCATAAACAAATCATTATTTTTCCCATCGAATGTTGTATTGTGTTACAATTTTGTTGTATATAGTACAACATGGCGGACTTATTGCCATGAGGCAATATCTTCCAACCAACGAGAAAGATGTTCAATAGATCTTAAGTGAAAACCAGACTGGAATCCTTTTTAAAAAAAGTAGGAATCGAACCCGCAACCCCTCAGGTTGAGACACAAGTTTCTTACCAACTAGGCCACGGAAGTCGTCGAATATTGTTATCATAATGAATTTCATTCGTGCATACCTGGCTTTACGGACCCTATATTTCAATGGAATCGAATAAATATTAGGTCCTTACATATGAAATTGGCGTTTTGTTTGGGAGGAACATAAAGTTGATTTTTTTTTAATATAATATATTTATTTAATCAAAGTATGTACCATTGCTATCTATGCACTTTTGCCATCTCATAGGTAGTTCATCGATCCCTTTACTAAAAAAACCATTCGGACGGGAATCAATAAAATCTTTGAAGTCGGTTTGGACTGCCCCATCGGAGTTGAATTTTTTCCCTTGCAAGAAGTTATCCAAATTTCGAAAAAAATAGTAATCTGTTGGGGCAAGGTCCGGAGAGTACGGTGGATGTCTTAGACATTCCAATTGAAGCTCTTCTAATTTGGTAGCCGTCTGTTGTGCAGTGTGTGGTCTAGCGTTATCATGAAGCAGCAGTGGCCTAGAGCGATTAACCAGCCTCGGTTGTTTAGCAGCTAGCTTTTCCATCATGGTTTGCAGTTGCTGACAATAGACATCTGTCGTAATCGTCTGGCCAGATTTAAGAAAGCTGTAGTGAACGACACCAGCACTAGTCCACCAAACGCTCACAAGTAACTTTTTTGGAGTCAATTTTCGCTTGGGGCATGGTTTGGCTGGTTCGGCAGGGTTCAGCCATTGCGATGAGCGCTTCCGATTATCATACAGGATCCACTTTTCATCACAGGTAATGATTCGATTCAAAATCCTTTCATTATTGTGCCGGTTGAGTAATGCAACGCAGCAGTCAACGCGCGTTTGTTGATTTGCTTCACTCAATTCGTGAGGTACCCACCTTTCAAGCTTTTTCACCTTCCCAATTTGCTTCAAGTGGATTAAAACAGTTTTATCACTAACACCGCAGCCTGCAGCTAACTCGGACGTGGTTTGCGATGGATCTGCTTCCACAATAGCCTTCAATTCTTCATTATCAACTTTCTCCACGGGGCTTGTTCTGCAGGTCGAAATTTCCAGAACGAAAACGTTGGAACCAAAAACGCACTGTGTTTTCTTTTGCGGCACCGTCGCCATACACATCATTAATCCTTCGAGCCGTTTCTGCAGCACTGGTGCCACGGTGGAACTCGTACTCGTAAATAACGCGATATTTCAAGTTTTCCATTTTGTAAACTGAGTGACGCAAAGAAAAAAAACAATTGAGGAAAAAACAAATGAATTATAATTTTCGAAACACAAATACTTGAGTAAATAGCTGTATAAATTTGAATTTGGAATTCCTAACCAAAGAGAAGATATTTGAGATCAAAGTTGCCAGTACGGCAAAACGCCAATTTCATATGTAAGGACCTAATAATAAACAGATTCGCTTTACGAAAAAAATGCTATACGGAATAATTTTAAATTCGAATTCAAATGGAGATTTGCGCGAAGAAAATCAAGATCCACCCTTAAGCGACACGGAAGACAATACATTATACAGATTTCTCGAGAATTGACACTGACGAAATTAGTCTACGTTTTTACACATTTTGAAAAGCAAATTCTATTCTTACTCTGATGAAGATAGAATCTCAAAAGACTGTCGGAAAATTAATGAGATTATATATTGTTATAAGTAGCTTTCAGAGGAAAAGAGAAAATATGCAAGCAGCATATTTTGGATGGATATTTCTGCACAGTTCCTGCTTTTCAATTTACTAATTCTGATATGGAAACTTTTTTATGTAATATTTGTATTAAAAATTAATGTGTTTTCTCTTTCTTAATATTTCTGAATACTTTTTGCATCTCGTATTGTATTACACTTTCGTTGTAAACAGTACAACCTGGCGGACGTATTGCCACGTAGCAATCTCGTCCAACCAACCAGAAATATGCCAAGAGGCCTTAAATGAGAACTAAACTGGATTTTTTTTTAAATCTGGGTTCCCGCAGGATTTGAACCCGCAACCTCCGGGTTTGGAGACAGGCGTCTTACTAACTAGGCCACAGAGGTCGTCATCATCTTCCAATGTGCGATAGTTCTGAACGGAGAAATCTCTCCATCGTGACATTTGGGAAATTGCGAGGACGGAATGAAAAACTACTCGATAAGGTTTGAACGCGCCTGACTTGAATAGTATTGATTACATTATTATTGTGATATTGTGCGGTGTTACGCTCGCGTTATCTCTGCCGGCGCCATATCAACTGCCACCGGATGTTTACTTGAAACACCACATCCGGCACTGCTCCTGGAGTTGTCCGCTTTCTGTTCTCTGATGGAGCCTCTTGCCTTCTGAACTTATCGACGTCCTTCTTGGGATAGTTTGTATGGTGCTTGACTTCCACCCGGGGGTTTCGGGTTCGATTCCCGATGGTATAAAAAAATAGGATACTAAGCTAGAAAAAGGGTACTAGGCTAGTAAAATGGTACTAGGCAAGTAAAAAGGTACTAGGCTAGTAAAAGAGCACTAGGCTAGTAAATGGGTACTAGGCTAGTAAAAGAGCACTAGGCTAGTAAAGAATACTAGGTTAGTATAAGAGTTGGTTAGGTAACACTTCTCGCACGCGCCGAGTATGTGTTGTCTCTTCACGTGCGGTAGTGTTACCAACACGTGCAAGATGATCGCGAATTCCGTGCCTTCTCCAGTGGTTCTAAACCCGAATGCTTGACTACTGGAGTCGAAGACAGTGTCTCCCGGTCACCCTCTTCAATATGTCCGAATTAATAATTCGGACGCGTTGAAAGGTACCATGCGAATGAATAATAATTCGATTTATTCAATTTTCAATCATTCTTCATCCATCACATATGACGACCCAATTTCCTAGCTGGTGGGTCACCTGAACCTGAGAATTACGGGTTCGATTCCCGTTTTAACTTTATTTATTTTAAAAAACGTTCCAGTCTGGTTTTCACTAAAAGCCATACACATTTTTTGGTTGGCTGGAAGAGATTGCCACATAGCAATACGCCCGCCAGCTTATACTGTATACAATGAAAGTGTAACAACAAAAGAGGAATAGCTCATGAACTCGGCTGAATTAACGAAATCCTGAAGATCGAAGACGCATACACGTATCATATGTGCACAGGATGGCGAGAAATAGTAGTGAATAGGAACATTGTGAAGATGCCTTTATCCTTCATTGCATAGTCGATAGTCGACGGTTTATTGCGAAAATGAAAATTACTTCTGTTAGAAGGTATATGAGTAAAAAATAAAATTTAAAAAAATTTGTTTTAGGATAACAAGAATGACAATGAGTGCTTGGTGTGCCCCGGGGATGATCACACGAGGCCGGGACTGGTGTGCCCCAAGTTCAAACTGGAGCCCAATGAGCCGGAACGCCGCCTCTGCTGGAACCAAGACCACTGCCAGAAGAGTAAGTACTTATTGTGTTCTAAATTATTTAGTCTCTCCCAATCTGGAGTCCAAGAAGCTGGAACCAGAACCATTGTTATAAGAATTACATTTTGTATTACATTATGCTCTTCCGAACTTGAGCCTAACAGGGTGTGGCCCGCCTTTGCTAAAACCAGGACTACTACCAGAAGAGTAGTAAGTTCTTGTATTGTGCCCATAGCTTCTTTTCTCCAGTTTGTCTCCCCTAGATCACAACAGTCAGCCACTACACTATCTATCAACCCAACTTTTGCTTACCCAGTCTATTTGTCTTATTAGATAATTGAGCAAGACTCTTTTGGCAGCTTCTTGGCCTTTCATAGAATGGAGATGATCCAGTCTACGTAATTAGCCAATTTCATTTTTAAAAATCTAAACACGCTGGATATTTTGTCACTATTTTTTATTGTTTCTTTAACAGTCTGTAAACCGGAATGTGGCTCGAGGACGTGTGCAGCAGACGGAAAGTGCTGTGATGAGGGATGTCTTGGAGGTTGCACAGGACCGCAGTATGACAACTGCACCGTTTGCAAGGACTTGTCCATCGGAGATCTCATGGATCGCAAATGCATTCGAGATTGTCCCAATAACACCTTCAAGGTACAAGGAATCAATATTTATCCGAATCTCACTCTAATTACATGTTAGGAATTTTGTTCCTAATCATATAATGTAGTGGATTAGGAATTTTGTATCGTGGAAGCATGTTCACATTAGATGGTCGTACTAAGTGCAATATTGAAAAAATAGGTAATAGCTTGAATGGTGAGTTTACAATGTGTTTACTGACCTGAACATTTCAAGAGAAGCAAACTGGCTGCTCATAATGGAATCTTGGTCTGAACATTAGGATATGCAAGCGAAACTTGGATATGGTAAAAAAGTAATGAAAGTGAGAATGCGGTAGAAATAGTAGTAGAATGTGTTGATAAACAAGGAATGAGGACATCAAGAAAAAATGTGAATTTCAATATGATGCAGTGCTGAAGATGAAGAAAGGAGAATTATATGTGTATAGGTATTTAAATAATGAAAGATTTAGATAAATTATTTATATAAGTAGTATAGAAGGTACGAGAAATTTAGGAAGATCTAGAAAGGATGACATGACCAAATTAATCAAACTTTAAAAGAGGGAAGAGTGAAAGCCTTTATAATACCATTCTTGTTTTTAATTAATTGATTATTTGCACCTAATCCTCCTGACTAAATAGTATTCAGGTTCGGGTCCTAGTTTTAGGAATCATTTCAAAGTTACAATTTTCATATTATAATTTCATAACTCATCAAAGCTTATGAACTCTTCAAGACTTATGATAATTTACAAGACCAGCTATGCCATAATTTTAATGACTAGTGGTCAACCCAAAATTCTTTCATCCGTCTCCCATATTTATATGGTAAATGCACTCAGAAGCTGATCATCCTGATGCTTGATGTTTTCAAGACATTTCTGTACAGTTATAATAAATACATTTTATATTTTCAGCATTTTTACCGGAGATGCATCACAGCCAGTGAGTGCCGCCGTCAAGAGAGACCAAAGGATGTATCATCGGGAGATAAGGGTCAATACCCCTACAAACCTTTCAATGGTACCTGCTTGACTGATTGTCCACCTAATTATTTTGAGGTAATCATGCTTATTTCATAATATTTCGATTGCTTAATAAGGTTATCTTTAAAAGTCTAGGGGCTGCTAGACTCCGTAAAGTTTAAATAAAAGAAATATGGAAAGATGATCAAAGTTGGAGACCTCAGACTGAATTCAATTTATCAAGATCCAAACCAGGACTTAGAAATTATATAAAGTAGACTCTTCAATATCCGGTGTCGCAACAACAGAGTTGCAAATAAACTGGGATAGTAAAAAACTCCAAAACTGGGAGCGATTGTATAAATCCAGATAATATGAGGTTGCTCGGATAATAAAATCGATTTTTAACCTTTAAATTCAATCAAACATAACTTTAGAGTAAATAAACTTTATTAATCAAAGTATGAGCCATTTGGTTCTACACATTTTTGCCAAAGAGTTACAAGCTTATTTATGCCTATAGAATAAAACTCAAGCAGATAGAGTCCAAGAATTCTTGAAAGGCATTTTTTGCTGCTTCTTTGTTCAATTGTTACTTTTCTGTCCTAGTGGGTAGCATGCTTACTGAACACCATGGCATCCTGGCTCTGATTATTGGTAGATATCGACTAATTTTACTTGTAGGCCTTTATTATTGTACTGGTGCATAATGGCTGACCAACGTAAAGTCTTGAAGCTCCCTTGGAGTGACTGCTATTACTAAACAGGAAGCGCTATATAAATTCTTAGATTGTTTTAATAAATATTTTTTATTTTAAACTCTGATTTTTTTCATTTGATCAAACGTAATATGCCATAAATAAAACATAAAAGGTTAGCATTTTGTAGGCGGGAGATTTTTTATAATTGGAATTAAGAACCTTTGATAGTTCGGTTACTGTTGGTTACTGATTTTCGTTTTAAAAAAAGGGTTCTAGTCTTGTTTTCACTTGTGAACTTTATAACAGCTTTCTGACTGTTTGGAAAAGATTACCGTATGGCAATATATCAGCCAGGTTGTATTGTATATCAGGGGCTGGCAAACTACAGCCCGCGGGCCAAATCAGGCCCGCCGCCTCTACATACGGCCCGCGAGCTAAAAATGAATTTTACAATTACCATTTTTTTTTTATTTCAAATTACACACGATAACGGACCGGTTCATTGTCGAGTTACGAGATACGACCGTATGTGGCGCTCCTATAGCTTTGCATTCAGTGGCCTTTGCTGCAACGTCCCGCAATTATAATTCGGCAGCATACTAGTTTGCTTCTTGGCCCACAGAGCCGTACATATTAACTATTTGGCCCTTTGCCCAAAAAATGTTTGCCGACCGCTGCTGTATACAATGAAATTGTAATACGATATGTGATTACAGGACATAGTTGACAACCTGACAACGTGCAAACTGTGCGAGGGTACGTGCAGGAAGGATTGCCCTGGGATGAAATTGGACAGCATTCAAGCCATTCAACTGCTTCGTGGCTGCACTCATATCAATGGATCATTAGAAATCAATATGGGAGGGAAAGGTAAGACTCATTTCGCCTTCGTACGAGGTATGATCAATATACGAGGGTGGTTTAATAATTACATGTTAGGAATGAAGATGCCATTTTTTTCAAAAACAAATTATTTATTTTTCAAATTATTTATTTTTCAACATAGTCCTCTTTTAGGGATATACGCTTTTCCCAACGTCCCTGCCATTCTTTTAACCCCTTCAAAAAATAAGAATTGTCGAGCTCTGCAAAATATGCATTCAAAAAATTGTCTCCATAACTTTTCCGGCCGATGGGATCGTCTTCGCCTTCTTTGGAGCAGATTCACAGGAAGCAACCTATTGTTTTGATTGTTGCTTGGTTTCCGGTGTGTGATGATGAATCCAGGTCTCATCAACGGTGACAACTCAACGCAAAAACTCCTTCGGATCTTGCTTAAATTGCTCCAAACACAGCTTCGAAGTTGAAAGCCACACACGCTTGCTCACCGTAAGCAATCACGGCACCCATTGGGCTGACAACTTTTTCTTCGCCAACTTATCATGTAAAATATTAATTGCCGTTGCCTTCGACACACCTATGGCCTCTGCTACTTTGCGCACTTTTGTGCTTGTGATGATCAGCGAGAATCATGTCGCAGACTTTTTCAATAATTTCCTCGGTAACCACATCTGCCGGGCGTCCAGGGCGATCCTCATCTAAAACGGATGTTCGACCACGTTTAAATTCGTTGAACCAATATCTAACTGTTGTCATTGATGGCGAAGGGTCCCCATAAATAGCATCCAATTTCGTTTTTATCTCCTTACATGTTTTCCTGTCCAAAAGCAAAAAGCGAATCACTGAACGATACTGCACTTTCTCAATTTTAGCGAAAACCATGTTCCACTGCTTACTGCAATGGCTGTCAAATACAAACTAACCTATGAATCAGTGTTAAATTTGTTTTGGTGTCGTTTAACAGATGGCAGCACACGATGGTTACAGCAACTTGCCTTAGCAACGCCATCTGTCGTCAAACATGGGTATTTATTGAACCGCCCTCGTAAAACCGGACAAAAGTTATGCCGTTGGGATTGTGAGGGAGTATGGACTAATGTTTCTAGGTGTCAGTTGTGATTCAGTCTGCCAATAATCTTTGTGCTTTGTGCATCCATATCTGTTTTGCAAGCAATTTTGTTAACACGTGTTTTGTACCCTCTGCGATTGCCAAGATGAATGCAAAATTCGAGCAGCGCACAAACATCAAATTTTGTTTAAAACTAGGAAAAACAGCATCTGAGATTCTTGCAATGCTTTGCCAGGTTTACAGTGATAAAACCATGACTCGAACCCAATGTAATGTAATATTATTAAGTAATATTCGCTTTTTAAAAATAGTTGAATTATGGAAAATTTTAATAAGAAAAAAAATATTAATTATCATATTAATTTTATAATTTAATTATAACAACGTGTATGTACCTCATTTTATTTACAAAAGTGAAAATAATGTAACAGCTGTTATCTATCTAAATTAATATAGACATACACAAATAATGTAACAGCTGTTATCTATCTAAATTAATATAATATGTTATTTGAGCGCCATCTGTTTTTAGATTTTACTTTTTTTTTTTTTCAAAAAAATAGGGGTAAGTAATTCTTATTTCATCTCGATGCCTGTGGCCTATTTGTTAAGACTTTGTCTTTCACTTGCTGGTTTTGGGTTCAATTCTTGATGTTCAGGGTTATTGTTCCTGGTGCTTAGTGTTATTGTTCCTGGTGAACTTGTGAACTTAGTGTTATTGTTCCTGGTGCAACAAAAAATATGCGCCCCAAAACTAGTGATAGTGATTTTTTTCATTGAACATGTATTTAGATAGGTGTGTGCCAGCTGTCTCCACCTTTTAGGTAGTCTTCCTGGCATGAGATGTCTTGCGGGAATCTCGTGTATCGCTATGTACGGGATTCTGTCTGTCCATCCTATTAACATATCAGTCACGCCAGTACTGCCTTCTTCTCCATCTGACTGTGTCCTCTGTGTTGCAGATCTGTCGGACATGAGAGTTTCTGACCTTATCTTTCAGAGCGATGGTTCGTAATATTCTCATCTCAGATGTTCAAGAAGGCTCTTTTGTCTAGTTGTGTTGGCTCTTGTTTCAACATTATAAGTCATCAGCCTGACACAGGTTTAACAAATTTGAACTTTGCTATCGATTCACAAGTGTTTATTTTTCCTGATCATATCTATAAGATGTTGCGAATGCCTTATCTGTTTGTTTCCTCACTTCATTATGGAGATTATTGTGGCTTGAGATGTCGATATTTAAGTACAGTACTGTGAATGATAATGATCTAATAAAAGTATTGATATTTTTTAGCTAACATTGTGAAAGAGCTGGAAGAGGGATGCGGGCTGATTCAAGAAATAAGTGGAATTCTAAAGGTTACTCGATCTGTTGCACTGGTTTCGCTTGGATTTTTTAAGAGCCTTAAAGTTATCAAAGGAGAACCGGATGAATTCAATGCGTAAGGAAATTTAATTTTATATCCACAAATATCATGGTTCTTTTTATCTATGAAACTTCACACTTTATAAGGTACATTTCAGGTCCGTAGTTTACCGACATAATGGTTTGTTTATCTAGTTTTAAGAAATTTAGAAAATAATAGAATCAAATAATATAGACCTAAAACTGAGAATACTCCTCATCAAGACCTATGTATGGAGTATCTTGATGTACGGCTGCGAGACATGGTGCCTATCCGAAAGAGATAGACGGAGACTAGAGGCTTTTGAGATATGGTCCTATAGAAGACTATTAGGAATTTCCTGGAGAGACCACATCACGAATGAAGAGGTTCTCCAACGAATCGAAGGAGGAAGGCACCTGCTCAGGATCTTGTCCGAAAGGCGTGCAAGATGGATCGGTCATATAATACGACAAGAGGGCCTTTTGCATGCCATAATGGAGGGTATGACCGAGGGGACAAACTCTAGGGGACGCCCACGCCGAGAGTACCTGGAGGACCTGTTGGTGGACGTGCGCTGCTCAACATATACAGATTTAAAAAGAGCCGCACAGGACAGGGAGGAATGAAGGAGAAGAGTTGAAATTGCTGCAAACCAGTCTTAGGACTGCAACCACAGAGAGATCTAGTTTTGTCTGTTTTATGACAGTGGCAGTGAATATAAAAACTTAATTCAAAGTATAATTGAATTGTTGAAAAAATAGTAAACAAGGAGAAAGATATATTTCAAGTGTGTAGTTTACTGGCAAAAGAGTTAGTTTCTTCTTCTTGAATAATATATGAAGAAAAGTTAGTTTCATTTTTTTTGACCATTTTATGACAGTTACACATAAAAGTATATATTTACACTAGCCATATACTCGTATAATCCAGAGATTATGCATTAAGTATGTATTAAGGAAAACACCTCAATATATAATTCAACATTTAATCGCTCATTCATTCTCTCTTGCATTTTTTTTCAAATTGTTTTTTTAGTGTGGGGGTCTCTAATCTTCAATAGTTTTTTTATTGGTGTTATACAACTTTTATTGTCTAACCCAGTGTTTCCCGAACTTACAACATGCTCATAACCCTCTTTTTTTTTTAATAGGCAATACACCCAACCTAGGATGATTTGTGCCATCAAATTCAAATCATTATGTAATTATATGAGTCAATATAATAAAACTTTTTTTTTTTTAATTACAATTCTAGACAATTTAAAGTTTCAGCTGATTAAACTTAAAAAATTTAACAATCGATCTATACCAGGTCTGTAAATATGAAACCGGAATTTGCTCATAGATGGCTCTAGTTGTCAATGTAGTGACTGTCGAACTGCATCATGGGCGCCTTTTTCTTGTGTTTACATTTGTCAAAGACTTTTAACTCACAACAATACAAGTTTAATACAACTACATATGTTTTCATAGCGTTGAACATGTCTGTTTTTGTGCCTGAAAACTACGATTTTCGAACAGCGTTGATTTTCTGTTACCATTTGAAGTAAACTGCTGCAGAATCGCATCGAATGCTTGTCGAAGCTTACGGTGAGCATGCTCTTGGTAAATCACAGTGCTTTGAGTGGTTTAAAAAATTCAAAAGTGGCGATTTTGTCGTGAGAAACGAAGAACGTGGAAGACCACCGAGAAAGTTTGAAGACGCCGAATTGCAAGCATTGTTAGATAAGGATGACGCTCAAACGCAACAATAATTCGCGGATAAATTAAATGTGATACGAGAAGCCGTCTCCATACGTTTGAAAGCCATGGAAAAGATCCAGAAGGTGGGAAAATGGGTTCCACATGAACTAAATGAAAGACAGCAGGAAAACCGAAAAACCACTTAAGAAATGCTGCTCGCCAGGTACAAAAGAAAATCATTTCTCCATCGGATTGTGAATGGCGATGAAAAATGGATATATTTCGAGAATCCTAAGTGTAAAAGATCATGGGTAAACTCCAAGCAAACCAGCGACATCGACTGCAAGGCCAAATCGCTTTGGACGGAAGACAATGCTCTGTTTGGTGGGATCAGAAGGATGTTATCTATTATGAGCTGCTAAAACCTGGCGAAACCGTTAATACTGAACGCTACTGACAACAAATGATGGATTTGAACCAAGCATTGCGTGAAAAATGACCAGAATATCAAAAGAGGCAACACAGTGATTTTGCTTCATGATAATGCACCATCGCACACAGCAAAACCGGTCAAGGAAATGATTGAGGCGTTTAGTTGGCAAATACTTTCGCATGCGGCTTACTCACCAGACTTGGCTCCATCTGATTACTACTTATTTGCATCGATGGGACACGCACTTGCGGAGCAGCGCTTCACTTCTTACGAAAATGGCTCGATGATTGGTTTGCCTTAAAAGAGCAACAGTTTTTTGGGATGGCATCCACTTAGGGCCTATAAAAACATCTTTCTGGTTGGTTGGAAGAGATTGCCACATGGAAATAAACTCTCCAGGTTAAAAAAAAAGTGGGAAAGTTCTACGAAGAAAGAAGACACGCAAGTCATTGGACATGGCAAATATACGGTTTTGAGTCAATAAAATCTGTCTCGCAGAGGAGAACCAAAAATACATGGTCTATAGTTTCATAATCTAAACCACACTCACAGCTGGGATTCTCTACAATACCCATTCTGTAAAGATGACTAGCCACCATACAATGGCTCGTCCGTGCAAACGACATATAATAGGCACTTCTATCTTGTTCATTCTTATTATATTAAACTATGGTTTCAAAGGATAGTTTGTTGGATTGATCTAGAGCCCTTCTATACACCAGTCCAATGCCCATCGGCGCCAAGTATTATGTTTAATTATATTTGTAAGATCAGTTACTGACTGAAAAATCAGATAGGGAACAACGGGCAGAACATACTTCCTTTGCCAAGGACCCCTAAAGATGTAGATTTTTGTTATACAATATGACAAAATCTTCACCTATCCAAACCATCTTGAAGCTCCTTTTGTCTTACTTTTTTATTTGATTTATTTTACACATGACAAGAAATATACATAATTTGCGAAATAACAACAGGTAATTTAATTTGGACACACAATTTCAATGGATCTGGGTTTGTTGCCTTTAATTTGTTTGTGTCCCCAGCAAACTAGGTTTTTGCCTGTATCTCACTGAGGACAACTTAAAACTAGGTTTTTGCCTGTATCTCACTGAGGACAACTTAAAACTAGGTTTTTGCCTGTATCTCACCGAGGACAACTTAAAACTAGGTTTTTGCCTGTATCTCACTGAGGACAACTTAAATCGTCCATTTTATACACACATTCATTTCTGATGTCTTCATTCCACCTTCTTTTTTACATAGCTCTACAGCATTCATCTTACTTTTATCCTTCTTATGCCAAGTCCAAGCTTAACTCCCATACGTCGAGGTGGTTATGAGATACCTTTTGTAAATTCAAAATCAAACTGCTCTTGAGAGATATTATATGTTTGAAACATTACAGTACAAGTTTTCTATTTGTTGTCGGTTTTGCGAATGTTTCACACCAGCTACTAAATTTTGATTTTTTAATTTCTTTACAATGCATATGCCCATTGGGTTTATGGTGTTGTGTCATCTCTGCCTACCTCAACAGGGAAACAGCATGTTAGTATATATGTATGTATTAATATATTCATTCCTCAATTGACACACTATCGGAGAACTACTATAAGATTTTTTTATTTTGATTCTAAATTTTTCAGAAAAAAATCATCATTTATTAATGGATTGGCAGTGACAGACAATCAAAATCTTGAAGAACTGTGGAACTGGGATGAACATGGGCCCATAGACATTCAGCATGGGCAGCTTAACTTCCACTTCAACCCCAAGCTTTGCATGGAGAAGATTGAGCCGCTGAGGACCATGGCAAGGGAAACCGAGTTTGATGACAAGGAAGTTTCTCGACATTCCAATGGTGACAAATTTGCGTGTAAGTATTTTTTGCTGTCAGTGTGATCACTTTGATGGTCTTTTTTATTATTTCGATCTGAAATTTGAATTTATAGTAATATGAAAATCTACTTTTACTATCTTTTCCTATTTGTCTTTCATTTATTCCAATTGCATTGTATATAATATTAAGTCCTGATGACTCATAATCTTAAGTGAGATTAGGGCTGCAGTGCACACGCCTTGCATAAGTGGGGTTTCATTGATTTGCCATTGAGCTCATGTGGAATGGTCCAATCTGTCCGTCACATCGAGGATGATTCTCCAATATATTCCTAGGAGTTCTGGAGGGCATCCATACTCATACTCCTCATACTCCTGAGGCTGTATCATAGATGAAAAATATGAACTTCTATCTGTGAGAGAGATATCACACGAGAGAAAGCAAACTGTATACAATACAATAATACGATGCAATCTGAAAAACAGTTCATTATTTAATGTATTTATTTTACTCCATTTATATGTGCATTAATGACAATGGCAATCCTTATATTTAATCCATGCATTAATGCCAATGGCAACCCATATCACCAATATGTGCATCAATGGCAATGTCAACCCTTATCACCAGTCCATGCATCAATGGCAATGGCAACCCTTATCACCAATCAGTGCATCAATGGAAATGGCGACCCTATCACCAATCCATACATCAATAGCAATATTAACCCTTATCACTAATACATGTATCAATGGCAATGGCAATGGAAGTCAAGTGTCTCACCGACTAGGTCACGAAGGTTGTCATAAATACTAAAACAACATTCGCATTCTTACACACATTTCAATCCCAAGATATCACATAAATAATTCAAACCGCATCATAATCTCAATAACCAAATCATAATGTCAACAACCACATCAAAATCTCAAAAACCACATAAAAAGTCATGTCCAACAACTCCTCATTAAACGCTCTACATTCGCATCAGTTATTTACTCATATGTTTATGTGAAGATCTCCAAAAGCTCCTCACTCCTTACTCTTCCTCTGTCAAACAGCCACTCTGTTACATATTTTTTTCAATTTGAAGCCCAGTCATTATTGTTTAACTTCAACAATTCTTATTGCAAAACAGAATATATTTGTTTTAGGTAATGTAAGCTTGCTGAATGTGACAGTTTCGAAGAAGACAGATAGCTTCATTATGCTGTCCTGGGATCCGTTTAAACTGGATGACGCCCGCTCGCTCCTGGGCTACACGGTCTACTATATGCAGGCTCCCTACCAAAACATCACGCTCCTAGATGGACGGGAGGCCTGCGGCGGAGATCGGTTAGTACAATAATTAATCAAAACCCATCTTCTCGTTGACTTTGAGCAAGAGTACTCTAGTAATTTGGTCTCCCGTATCTACTCCAATTTACGTATTATTATAATGATTTATAATCAGTGGCTTTTGTTTTTCTGATTTATCAATTTCTGAATTGAATTGAGTGGATAATAATAATACTGCTTTATTTTTTGTGGTACATACGAAACAAGTATTTTATTTTCAGCAAAACCAAACATACTACTATGGATTGTTTTCTCTCTAGATGGTAAAAATTCTGCGGTTGAACCATTTCCATAACTACTCGGTGATCTTGATTTATATCTCTGCGATTATTATTTATCATACCAGAATAAACCTGTAAATTTGTTATGTATGCCGTCGCAGAGTCAGCAGCAACCCAAATTTTGCCATATTTACCAGGTTTAGACTTCATGTACACGCGAAATGGACAATTACCTCTAAAACTTGTCAAACATTCGTCTACAGTTATATTTTAAGATAGAGAATAATTACTCTTGCAGGCATCCACAAACATTTTTAAAATCCACTTAATTGGTTCTAATTAATCTGAAGAAACCTGATATCTCTCTTCTCGGGTTTCTTTATCATCAAAACGAATATAACTGTAAATATAGATGAATCTATCTCGAGACAGAGAAAAAGAGACTTTCACTTATCCACAATTCACTCAAAGATAGCTTTCGTGTTCGATTTCTGCCAGACGCGAGCAATATTTCAATGAATGCAAATAATTCGTCTTCTGATATTGGTTGGTTCTTTTCTGAATTAATAATCAGTAAAATTGGTTGAATATTATATTAATAAAACATATGAAAATACAAAATACAAGCGTTTGTTATACATATAAACTTTTTATTGGCCGCATGTTTATTTTTTTGGCATAAACATGGTGAGCTTTGTTTGGGTTGTTTGTTTCTTCTTCTTCTCGTATATTTCACGATATGGGCGAACCACGTCGTGTGCCATCTGTTCAATCCTTGCAAATTGTTCGATTCTTGGGTCCATTTCTTCAAAATGTGCAAGAAGTTTATTCAGAAGATAAGTAAACCTTCGGATAATCCCTTAACGGTGAATTTTCTTTCTGACTCCTGTTTTTTTTCTGCTTCTCTTTCTTCTTCTGCTACTTTTTCTTCTTCCAATTCGATAAGTTCTTCATTCGTAAGTTCTCCAGACTCATGATCTAATAATTCCTCAATGTCCTCTACCTCACACTCTAAAGACAGATCTTTCGCCAATTTTACTATTTTTTCTATAATAACTTCAAGTTCTTGTTCACTATCGAATTCTTTAAAAGTATTTGCATAACGCTTAACACAATTTTTCCAGATACCATTCATGCACTTCTTTGTCACAGCCTCCCAGGCAGGAGCGATATTTTTGATACACCTAATAATATCGTACTGCTTCCAAAACTCTCGCAACGATAGCTCTGTGTCAGCATCTATAGCGGATATGGCTAGGTTAAATGTTATTCTGAGATAGTTAGCCTTAAATGCAGCAATAGAACCTGGGTCCATAGGCTGAATGAGTGGAGTTGTGTTTGGCGGCAAAAAAATAACTTTCACGTTAGGGTGAAGATCAGATACATTGAATGGATGTCCAGGTGCATTATCTAAGAGCATCAAAATCTTAAAAGGATTTTTACTCTCCACACAATATTCATGAACTTCTTGAGGAATAAAACAATTCATGAACCAATCTTCAAATAGAGTCTTCGTCATCCATGCTTTTCGATTGGAATAAAAGTACATGGGCAGTGTGTGCTTGTTTACATTTTTGAATGCTCGCGGGTTTTCTGATTGATAAATTACTAAAGGCTTAAGTTTGAAACCCACGATGTTTCCGCCAAGCAGCAGAGTCAGCCTATTTTTTAAAGTTTTTAATCCAGGCATGCTTTTGGCTTCTTTGTGGATGTAAGTGCGTGTTGGCATTCGTTTCCAGAATAATCCTGTTCCATCGACATTAAAAATTTGCTCCAGTAGATACTCTTCATCCGTTATTATTTTATCAAGACTATCAACAAAGTTCCGAGCTCCTTCTTTGTCTGCACTTGCTGCTTCTCCAATCACTCGAACATTATGCAACTGGAATCTTTTCTTGAATCTCTTGAACCAGCCAGTACTTGCTAAAAATTCTTGACTATAGTCATCTCCGGCACGCTCTTTCAAAGTCCCAAATAAACTTCTAGCCTTCGTCTGCACAATAAAAAGAGATAACGGTGTGCATTTTTGAATTTGATCTTCCATCCAAATATGCAACAGTTTCTCCATTCTGTGGATGGGACCAATTCGTTGCTTGGTTATAACTGTCGACTGCATAGGTGCAGAACCAATCACAGCTTCACGAATCCTTTCTTTGTCCTTCAGAATTGTCGACACAGTAGAGTGTGATAGCATCAAATCACTCGCAATGGCATTCACTTTTTTTCCTCCTTCGTACTGCTTAGTTACCATAATTTTTGTTTTCAAATCAATAGCCTTTCTTTGCTTCTTGGCAGGTTGAGAAATTGACATTTTCCTTTTTGTAGACATCTCGGAAGGGCTTAAAAAAATGCATAATAACAAGACAACACGTTCTTATTGGATGAAGCCGCAGCTAATACTGACTGCGACGCGCACATGCGCATAGTAATACAAAATGTAGCGTACGCTTAGCGCAGGCGGACAACCGATCGCGGCTTGTGGTCGTAAAGTCGAACAGTCATAAGTCGCATAGGTCGTAAGTCAACAACTATCTGTATATCCAATTTTAATTTATTTTTTTCTAGCTGGGGAATTATTGATGCAGAACCGTATAAAGATCAGAAATCTGTGATCATCATCCTACCACACCTGAAGGCGTATACCCAGTATGCCATCTATGTACATACTAGCACCATCACCACCGAGCGGCAAGGGGCGAAAAGCAATGTGTTCTATGTGCGGACTTTACCAGGCAGTGAGTACTATCTTTTACATCTTATTTGTGTTGTCGGCTTACTTTCCAGCACTTTTCTAAGAAAACTATTTATTTTGTTGAGTGAAATAGCCCTGATTCTTTTGTTGAGCGAAATAGGCCTATTACTTTTGAAAAGTTTTTGTAAATTATTTATTTATTTAGTACAATGTACGGTCTTTTATCAGCTATTGAAATTTGTTATAATAATAAAATTCATTAGTTTTAAGTATGCAGTAATACAAAGTGAATATGTGTATATGTATACGAGAGTGGTCCGATAAGTATTTAGCCTACAAAAGAATAACAAAAATTTTGGAAAAGTGGCGATTTATTTCTCAACATAATCTCCTTTGAGTTCGATACACTTGACCCAGCGATGCTCCAACTTCTTTAACCCGTCTGAAAAATACGTTTTCTGGAGGTCTGCAAAGTAGGCCTCCGTGGCGGCGATAACCTCCTCATTCGACTCAAATTTCTGCCCGGCGAGTGACTTTTTCAAATTTGGAAACAAAAAGAAGTTGCACGGGGCCAAATCCGGAGAATACGGTGGATGGGGCAGCAGTTCATAGCCTAATTCTACCAATTTGGCCGTGGCGACGGCGGAGGTGTGAGCCGGTGCGTTGTCATGATGGAAAAGCACTTTTTTCTTCGCCAAATGGGGCCGTTTTTTCTGCAATTTGGCGTCGAATCGACCCAATAATTCGGCATAGTAGAGCCCTGTGACCGTTTTGCCCTTCTCCAGGAAGTCGATGTAGATCACACCTTTTGAATCCCAGAAAACGGTGGCCATCACCTTTCCGGCCGATAGGACAGTCTTCGCCTTCTTCGGAGCACGTTCGCCGGGTGAAGTCCACTGTTTCGACTGTTCCTTGGTCTCGGGTGTGTACCAGTGTATCCATGTTTCGTCGACGGTCACGAAACGACGCAGAAACTCCTTCGGATTGCGCTTAAACATCAAACACTGCTCTGAAGTGGTCTCACGGTTGCGCTTGTTGTCCGGAGTGAGCAAACGCGGCACCCATCGCACCGACAGCTTTCTCATGCCCAATACTTCATGCAGGATATGACCCACGCGGTCTTTTGAGATGCCTACTGTCTCAGCTATCTCACGCACCTTCAATCGGCGGTCTGCCAATACGAGATCGTGGATTTTTGTCACGTTATCCTCCGTGGTAGCCGTTTTTCGGGGCACCTGGGCGTGGCTCATCAAAACCGACGTGCGACCACGTTGAAACTTGTTAAACCAATTTTTGACGGTCGCCATCGAAGGAGAAGAGTCACTGTACACAGCATCCAAGCGCTCTTTGATTTCGCTGCGCGATTTCCCTTTCAAAAACAAGAATGGAATCACCGACCGATATTGCTCTTTTTCCATTTTTCTCAAATCCGCGGGCACGCTCGCTTCCACACGCGGTCAAAACAAAACTACACATTCGATTCGGCTGAAAT
The DNA here is from genome assembly GCA_949825065.1 of Odontocerum albicorne. Lineage (NCBI taxonomy): Eukaryota > Metazoa > Arthropoda > Insecta > Trichoptera > Odontoceridae > Odontocerum > Odontocerum albicorne. The sequence goes on from OX463839.1 coordinate 45,946,320, forward strand.
TTTGACAGTAGCTGTCAACGAGAATGTACTACGCGATAAAAAATTGCTCTTGCGATAGTGGTGCTATCGGGCGGTGAGGTTAAGTACTTATCGGACCGCCCTCGTATATTGTCGTTGTTGTGCGAAAAGCGTTTAAGTCCATTTTTGCTTAAAATGACATTTTATGACATTTTGATGCCATTTTACTTAAAATAAAAATATCTACACATGGAAAAAACATTTATGTCCAAAAGTTATATGCTTTCACAATCGTTTATCACATTTAACTATTCATTTTGCCTTTGAAATATTATTTGAAGGTGAAACAAACTACTTTAACACTTCCCTTACTGTGCTAAAAAATTACGCCAGTTACGGTGTTGGACACTGAGGGTACACTAAAAATGTATGTTTTAAATTAAAATTATGCAAAATCTATTAGTTTTTTTTTTAATTAGCTATAAACATCATTTTATTGTGTAATAAAATGTCGAATAATATAAAATAAGTGTAAGAAATGATAAAATAATAGTTGAAACAGAAGTGACATTTCTATAGGAATATAATTTTCCCACTGCGTCGTTCGGTCTGCGCAACGTTCAGAATGCGCATGACTGAAAAGAGGTCTCCAACCTTTTAACACTTCCCTTACTGTGCTAAAAAATTACGCCAGTAACGGCGCTGGACACTGAGGGTACAGTAAACATGTATGTTTCAAATTAAAATTATGCAAAATCTGCTAGGTTATTTTTTGTTATTAGCTATAAACATCATTTTATTATGTAATAAAATGTCGAATAATATAAAATAAAGGTAAGAAATGATAAAATAAGAGCTAAAACAGAAAGGCATTTCTATAAGAATATTATTTTTACGCTGCGTCGTTCGGTCAAAAATCAAGGTTTTAGGGCGAGAAATTTATATAGTATAAACAAACACGAAATTCAAAATTATATATAAACAAACACGAAATTCAAATCAATAAAATATATGCAATTTGGAAAATATAAACACTACAGAAAATTTGAAAATAGGACAAACATATCATATAATCAAAGTTTAATCCTGTGGAGAAAGTTATCGCAATTGGGGCATGAAACCACTTTTTTTTTTACTATATTCTACGTACTAAACACGCAGGTGTTTGACAAATATTGCAGAATAGCCTGGTTTTTTTTCTCGAATGTTTTTAATAAAACCCACAACTTCCTCTTTTGAGGACCTCACGGGGTGCCAACAGGGTATTATTTACTAATGTTTCGGATATTGACTCGCCACAATATGTTAAAACTGTATTAAAAGCATCTTGTTGTTGCTATTTTTCCTTTTTAAGATATTGGGCATTGCCAATTCCAAACTTAACTCTCTTGTGAAATGTTTTCGGTGGTATTAATTATTTTGTTTCCACTCTGGATATTTGTCTATCCATAAGAGGTATGCATTCAATGCAGCCATATCTATAATTTCCATAAAAAGACGGAAAGGCCATCTTCTCGTTGACCTTGAGCAAGAGTACTCTCAAGTAATTTGGTCTCCCGTATCTACTCCAATTTTCGTATTATTATAATGATGTATAATTACTATAGTGGCTTTTGTTTTTCTGAATAATCAATTTCTGCATCATTGAATTGAGTGGATAATAATAATACTGCTTTATTTTTTGTGGTACACACGAAACAAGTATTTTATTTTCAGCTACTATGGATTGTTTTCTCTCTAGACGGTATAAATTCAAGTGAGATTACTCTTTTATTTTTTCGAAGCGTGCCAGTTAGAGTTAAACCTTTTAATAAAAGATTATCGGCTAATTTGATGGAGGTAATAAAAATACCTGTGGTTATCCTCCTGTTCGTGCCATACTGCGGTTGAACCATTTCTATAACTACTCAGTTACCTTGATTTATCTCTCTCTACGATTATTTATCATACCAGAATAAGCCTGTAAATTTGTTATGCGTCATATGCCGCCGCAGTCGGCAGCAACCCAGATTTTGATGCCATATTTACCAAGTTTAGACTTCATGTACACGCGAAATGAACAATTCTCTCTAAAGTTTGGCAAACGTTCATCTACAGTTATATTCGAAGATGGAGAATAATTGCTTTTGCACATATCCATAAACATTTTTGAAATCCACTTAATTGGTTCTAATTTATCTGAAAAAACCCTGATATCTCTCTTCTCGGGTTTCTTTATCATCAAAACGAATATGACTGTAAATATAGATGAATCTATCTCGAGACAGAGCTGTTGTGAAAAATGACTGGCAAAAGGGACTTTCACTTATCCACAATTCACTCAAAGATAGCTTTCGTGTTCGATTTCTGCCAGGTGCGAGCAATATTCCAATGAATTCATATAACTCGTCTTTTGATATTGGTTGGTTCTTTTCTGAATGATTCGATTTAAATGACGATTTGTTTCTTAAACATCACTTTTATCACCTCTTTATTTACAAACAGACAACACATATCTTTTATGGAATGTACATTTATACTTGAATTTCTCAGTCCAGAATCTTCGATGAGAATATTTGATACCCGACCGATGCCTCGAAGATTGAGGTGGTACTCGTAATGAACTCCATTCGAATCCATGTTTTGATGTAAATAATATTTTTTCGTCTTCTTCACTCGTCTCCAAATCAGAATATACTTCATCCTGTACCTCGACAAAATCTTCTGATTCTGATATATTGCCTGTCGCCTTAAATTCCAAATCGCTATCATCGCCGTCGATATTTCCCGCCATCTCAATTATTATATTTTTGAAAATGAAATAATAAATAAAATGTACATTTATTATAAAAAGAGTAATGGTACAATATAACATACCAGATAAAAAATGATAATAGAAAAAAATATACCAGATAAAAATAACAATCAGGATTATAAAACTGGTGACGAGCCCCTGGAACGGGGCTCTATACGAACTGTCAAAAAAGAATGAGTGTTTGACATTTCGTCAATTCGCGATTTAAAATCATTAATTTCTGTTGAATTAACTATGAATGTTTTGTTTCCTAATGACATCATTCAAATCATAGAGGTTTCGATGAGGAATACATAAAGTATGAAGACCCTGCAAGCAGTATATTTCGAGAAATTAAATAAAATATAAGTCATGATCACTCGCTATCCATCACCGTACGGCAAGTGTTAATAAACTGAAATAAAATTTTAGGCTCTCTTTATTTTAACACAATCCAAAAATATTACAAAATTTTGGTTGAAAAATTGAGTTAAAAAACTTGGACTTAACCCTAAAGTCTGGACTTAGGCCTCGGCCACACAGGTAGGAGCCTCGCTTGGTGCTTAGAGCTACGCTGCAAGTTAGGTGATATATCCTAGCGAACCAACGCACCGCATACTATCGCAATGGCCACACTGCACGCTTCGCGCCACGCTACATGGCGATTAGTCACCAGACGTGTTGGTTAATTTACAAGATGGCGGAAGTTTTAATGACAGCTGTGTATAAAAGCGAGCCTTTGTGGAACCCATCGAGCAAATTATACAAAAATGTACCTGTAATAAAATCACTTTGGAATGAAGTTGCACAGGAAGTAAATAAAGATGGTAAGGTGTAATGAAATTGGTTAGTTTTGAGAGTGGCATCGTATGTTGACTCAACCGCTCCCAAAATTTTAAATGAATTTATGTGAAGCACTTTGGTGTGGCCAAGCATGAAGTCACGTAAAACCTAACTTAGCACCTAACGAACCACTTTGATGTGGCCTCGGCCTTAGGGTTTTTATGAGGTATTCATAGGACATAGAGATTTTTTACCAGATAATTAAATTTATTCAAACAAAAGAAGGTTAATAACATAATATTTAATTCAATAGATTGACAATAATATAGGAATAATTTTTCATTATGAATAATAATGAACCATTTTAGAAATGAATGGCTTTTACTCAATTTAATCGGCAGAATCAGCATCTTGGTGATTGTCTACAGTAATGCCGTCATTACATTCTAATATATATTTGTAGAAATGCCTGTTAATTTCGGGAACAAACTGAAGAATATGTTTTACATCCATAATTTTTCCTGACTTCAACAATAACGGAGAACTGTAGCAGTTTTCAGGTTCTGCCATAATTTTTCTGGAAACACCAACACGGTCCAGTGTGAAGCATTGAAAGAATCTGTCATACTGAGACAGAGTTTAGGTCGACTAGTTCGTCCAAGTCGTATAGCTCGACATTTCGGAATCCCCGGAATAGACGATTTAATATAACCTCCATAAAGCCTTTTATAGTATTTCACTTTGATAACTCTTTCCAAAGCATAATTACTTTGGAAATTACCTTTAAGAAAAACCATTTCAAATGGATTTATCATCCTGCTCTTTTATCAGTTTACTATAATATTCAGGTGAATATATCTTTTGTTTTTTACTATTTTTTCTTTCGATCAGAGCAAAATCCCGATCTATTGGCATCATTGAGAGTGCCCTGGAATAGGATATTGTATAGTTGGAGTCTCGAATGTGCCCTTGGCACACAGCTGATCCAGATAAGTGAACAAAAATCGATTTTGTTCTGGCTGAAACATTTGTCACAAAATATTAATAAATTAAGTGTTCAGTAGACTTCTGATGTTCAATGCCATCATTTAAACAACTGATAACTTAGTTTGGCCCTTTTGAAGCGCTAATATCCGTGTATAGGTACAGTGTTCCTTTATTTTCGGCTTGTGGATGCCGAAATTATAAAGCCATAACTGGTGACGGTAGTATTCGTCTTGAATATTAGTAACAGGGAGTGGCATATTTTTTTGGAAGTCAAAGCAAATCGATAAAGTGTCAGACTTCTGTTTTTCACAGTTGCTCACTTTGTCAAAAAAAATTGAGCTTTCCTATGGTGTAGTTCTTTTTTCATTGTTAATTCCTTTAATAATGATAAATTCTTATGAAGTTCGGATGATTAAATGAATGATTATATTTTCAGGGCCTTCACCTCCACGGATATGGCCCGTGAATTCACCGAGTCCCAGCTCCTTAATGCTACAATGGGATCCACCCAAGGAACCCAATGGTGAGCTCACAGTGTACCATATAATCATCCACTGGGAGGAAGACAAGGAGGATATCCTCATGCATAGAAACTACTGCAGTGACCGTAAGTTTAGATCTTTGAAATTATTATTTAGATAAGTTAAAAACTGGATTTGGGAGGTTTTACTAGAAGTCCAGATCAAGCATATTTGAAGAAATTTTCTTTGGCCCCAGTAATTGAGTCTTCGGGTTAAAAACCACGCGAGTAGGCAAATAACTTACTATTGGAGTACAAAATACTACCACATTTTTCTTGATGTGATGTAATAATTAAAATGATTTTTCTTGATGTAATGCGATTATGATGAGATTTAATCTGTGTTCTATTTAAGTGTGAATTATATTCTTAAGACTCAACCCAACCAATCCATCGCAATCTACCAATCCACCGTAGCATGATGTTTTAGTAAATCTTTACTTTTCCTTCCATTGCATATATTGAAAAATATTATTCTAATAAGAAATACAATGAACTGAAAATGTTAAATTATACGTGTTTTAACCGTGAAATATAAGGATATCTCTTCCTTACCAGCTGACGATTTTAGTTCTTTAATTTGTCGATAAATGTATCACAAATACGAAAGTTGCTCATGTTAGCGACGTGTATCTTGATGTAGCTTGGCTCTTGTGCCTGGGCACTTAAAATTTATACTTGAGAAGACATTTGCAACTTGTATTAATATCAACAATGATACATCCCGATTCTCCCTCCCTCTCCCAAAAAAAGAAGCTCATGTGTACAAAAAGGTTAGACAGCCCTGTTATGCATGTTGCTTAAATGTTTTGTTTAATGATACATCCCGATTCTCCCCCAAAAAAAGTAGCTCATGTGTACAAAAAGGTTAGACAGCCCTGTTATATATGTTGCTTAAATGTTTTGTTTAATGATACATCCCGATTCTCCCCCAAAAAAAGTAGCTCATGTGTACAAAAAGGTTAGACAGCCCTGTTATGCATGTTGCTTAAATGTTTTGTTTAATGATACATCCCGATTCTCCCCCAAAAAAAGTAGCTCATGTGTACAAAAAGGTTAGACAGCCCTGTTATGTATGTTGCTTAAATGTTTTGTTTTATGATACATCCCGATTCTCCCCCAAAAAGAGTAGCTCATGTGTACAAAAAGGTTAGACAGCCCTGTTATGCATGTTGCTTAAATGTTTTGTTTAATGATACATCCCGATTCTCCCCCAAAAAAAGTAGCTCATGTGTACAAAAAGGTTAGACAGCCCTGTTATGCATGTTGCTTAAATGTTTTGTTTAATGATACATCCCGATTCTCCCCCAAAAAAAGTAGCTCATGTGTACAAAAAGGTTAGACAGCCCTGTTATGCATGTTGCTTAAATGTTTTGTTTAATGATACATCCCGATTCTCCCCCAAAAAAAGTAGCTCATGTGTACAAAAAGGTTAGACAGCCCTGTTATGCATGTTGCTTAAATGTTTTGTTTAATGATACATCCCGATTCTCCCCCAAAAAAAGTAGCTCATGTGTACAAAAAGGTTAGACAGCCCTGTTATGTATGTTGCTTAAATGTTTTGTTTTATGAAACCTACCTGCCTAAGAATGGACATACACTTAGTCAGGCAAGGGAGTTCTTTCTTTATTTAGTTGTATAAATTAAAAAGTGTACTTTTCTTTTGTAGAATGTTTTACTAACAAATGAATAATTATTTTTTAGCATTGGTATCCAGCTCGGAGAAAAATAACGTTATAAAGACTGAAGAAGCTCCTAAAGTGGACAAACTAGATGAGAAATGCCAGTGTGAAAAGAAAAATCCCAGTGGAGATGATGAAGAAATGCTTGCAAAAATTTCTTTTGAGGACATGTTACACAATACGGTACATATTTTTTAAATTTATTAACAAAAAAAAATATTATATTATAGTGATTTATATGTATGTACGTGTGTGTGTGTACACACAGACACATTTGAATGCAGCAATAAGGCTAAACAGACCTCCCTAATTCTTCACCCACCATATATATAGTCCCAAATTTTATTCCGATGGTATTAAAAATTTGTTAAATAGATGGAAGAAGGTTGTGTCTACCAAAGGAGAATATATTGTATCAATGTAATAAGAAAATACATTTTTTTTAAATCGATCTATATGTACGCAAATACCACCTCGGCAAACTGTCAGCAAAAAAAGTAAAAAGTCGATTTTATCAAAATAAAATCACAAATGGAAAATTTTGTTTACACATATAAACCACATAACAAAATATGAAACTAAATAAGCAGTTATATAAAAATAAAGAAGATAATGCACAAACACGCATACGCGTAAAGAGAAAAGGCAAATAAAAGTCAAAATCACCACAAAAAATTCACTAACTATTTAGAAGGTTCATTTCAGAGCATTTCTGAAGTTTAATCTATTCACCCGCTCCTTCAAGGGCAGAGGCAACTCATTCCAGCATTTGCTGGTTGAATATAATCATACATAATGTAAATGGAAACATATTTTTGAGATTTTTAAAAATTATTTTTAGATATACATTAAACGGGAAGAAGAATTAGATGAGGAAACACGGAGACGTCGTGACCTCGACAGTGTCAAGGAGCGCTGGACTGAACCAGCGCCAGTTCAGGAATACACTACTGTAATGGATGAAAACAAAAGTAAGAATCATTATCTATCATCATTTCACGTGTTTTGTTTATAAATTCTACAATCATTTCCACACATCCAATGAGTCAACAAATCAGGGAGCTTTAAGGTAGCATCCATTATAGAAAAACTCAGAGACCAGATTGAAATGATAAAAACATGTAATAGAAACCAGTGAACATTTTTTTTTTTATTATTTCAAGATCTTATTTTATATAGCTTATATAAACAGGTTAAACCCAATTATTGGTTTTTGCCATCTTTGTGTAAGGCAATAATCACAACATGGTTTTCATAACTACCCTACTGCATCTGAACAAGTTGAAGGCTAACGGTGGATTGTGGTTCCTCGAATTATTTTTGCGGATAAATTGTTGATCATGAAAGTAATGACAGAATTTGTGGAAGGACTATGTACATTAAGACGTTAATTTAACTTGTTCCCTGCTGCTACCCTTCTTTGAATGTCCTTTTCAACTCGCCCATTACATGTAAACATACTGCTCTAAGATTGTTGGAGAGATTTTAACCTTTCCTTCCCTGTGTTGGGTATCTTCTACACGTTGCTTCTAATAACCATCAATATCTCTATAAATATAATAAATACAAGGTTAAGATTTTAGGTATTCATCCATAATATATTTACGCATTGATTTAAAAAATAATATTTATAATTATCAGAATTTATCGACTACATCGTAGGTGTTTTGTAAAGATCGAAAACAAATTCACATTTAAACGCTGCAAGTGCCTCGTCTTGACGATAGGTGAAGAGTATGCGGGAAGCGCGACACTATATTTGCATCTCACTCTTGCATACTCCACTGAATTGCGAGGAGCTCAATTGTCTCAATCGTCGCAAACGTAAGCCACGCCGGGGTACCGCTCCGCACCGCAGTATCTTCTGGACTTGCAAATAGATTAGACGTACGCCCATTCCGTGAGCGTTGCCAGATGGTTTTTTAATGTTTTCAGCAAATAAATCTCAATTATTATAATTTTTAACTTCAATTATAATTAATTAAGGGGATTATCTATGAATGTTCTTATTTTTCCGATTTAAAATCGCTAATTTTTTATCGCGTACTCACTACCCAACACCGGAGCACGCGTTTTAATTTTAACACCGTAAGGGAAGGGTTAACTGAGGAAAATGTAAATATGAGCAACAGTGGGGCATGTAAGACTAGATGTATAGATGCAGACAGGGAATCTGTGTGCATGGATATGTAGGTCTGGATATATGTACTCTCTACCTCCCCCAAAAGGGACTTGATATGATGGTTTATATGTATGTATGTACACTTTTTCTTCATGTATTCACAAGTATTTTATAAAAAAAATTTTTTTGCAGAAGTTTTCAATTCTATTGCGCGCACACAGAAGGAAACCACCATGAATGTCAGTCAACTTCGTCACTATGGTACCTACTCCATCAGCATCACGGCTTGCCGGAAAGTGGAACCTGAAGAGTTCGAAGCGTTGAATAATAGTGCTAAATATCAAATTAATAACTGCAGTCATAAATCCATTACTACTGCACGTACCCTTAAACTCGGTAGGTATTCATTTCATCCTATACCTATATATGAAACTCAACACACTGGTACCCCTCAAAATATCCAAATTAGCAATACAGATATATTGAAGACTATGTTGGAACCTTCGGGCTTAAAACATATTTAGGTAGGCACGTAACTCGTAGTTTGTTATCGCACATGTTGACAATACTACTCGTACCTACCACCCATGAAGAGACAACACATTGAATGTGTATGATTATTGTTATGTGATCAACTTTTTAACTAGAGTGCTTTTTATGTACCAATGGGATAGATTTTTCCTTTTTTTTATGGTGTAGAAATCTGGATGCTCGAGGCACACAATATACAAAAAATTTATACCTTTGAGATGTGATGCTGAAGGCGGCTCTTGCGCATTCCATGGACTGCCAGATGAACCAAATTGATCAATTATTGAAAACCTAAGGGCTGAGACACGTCTCCCTGTGTTGTGTGAAAGAAGAATCTTACGATACTTTAGACCAGTGGTTCTTAACCGGTGCTCCGTGGAACATGGTGCTCCGCGAGGATGTTACAAGTTCTCTGTCAAATATGAAACATTTGATCAAAGTTTGGCGAATAGCTGTTGAATGCGAATTACTGTTGGCAACGCAGCCGAGGTGCGGCGCAATCTCCTACATTCTTATAAAAATTGTCGCCTCTTTCTCGCCAATTCTGTCTGTATTTTCTGTTAACCAATATAAAAACGCGAAAGGCTTACAAATTTAGAAGAAGAAATGAGGGTTGCTTTATCAATCATTAGACCTGATATTGTTGAAATATGTAAAAGGCATCAAGCTCAAGTATCGCATTAATATTATTTTTTATAAAATAGTTATTTTAGTTAGTTTTTGCAAATATATACACTGTATAATAAATATACATATTATGTTATATTTTTATAATAATGTTTTATTCTTTTTTGTTTTTTTTGTAATCTGTAATTTTTATTTATAAATAAAAGTAATGTTCGTGCTTTTTTATTGTTAGTTTTATGACCTTGATGATTTTTGTGCTCTGCTAATTTTTCTTATAATCAAAAGTGCTCCGTGACTTCGAAAAGGTTAATAACCACCGCTTTATACACATAGCACAAGGGGAGAACTATTATGCACATCTTGAGTGGTCAATACTGGTGGGAAGTGTGTATATAAAAAAGAATAGAGGTCAAGCGCCCATCTGATAGAGTGACCACATGAAAAAAGCAGTAAGGTGCTCATTTCAGGAGGTGCTACATAGGATAAGATATGTCTTGTGCTGTAAAAGGTTGGTTAATGACCATGGTGACCACGATCCTCAAAATTGAGGGAATGACCAAGAAGAATAATGGGAATCGAATCTGCAACCTCCATGTTGAAAGACGAACGTTTAACCACGACCACGAAGGTCATCAGCATATGAAGTTCATTCATTTTTAATAAAACTTAAACATATTTAAAGCTTTAAAAAAACCAGTAAAACAAAATTTTTGAAAATAACCAAAGATAGTGTAAAGAGAATGTGGATGGATAAGGCAAAATAAATAGGAGTTATGGAAAAACACATTTCATCATAGATTGTCTTGATAATTGTTTCAGAGGGAGCTGATGATGTAACTACAGTCGAAGTTCATGTGCTCCCGTCCAACCAAAGCCTCGGGATGGCCCGAGTGGATTGGTCAGAGCCCGAAGACCCCAATGGCTTGATCATTAAGTACCAAATTATATACAACAGGGTTGATGCTGAAGGTGTTAGTATTAAATTTCTAAAATTTTCAGATTTCAATTTTTTTTTACTATCTGCAACATTTACAATTTAAATCTTTTTGACGCGATAGCGTAGAGTACAAATACAAAACAACACCCTTTTATGGATATAGAGAACCACTTCGCTAGGCAAGGCCTGTGACCGGGTGGTCTCATTTCTTAATTACGTATATTTATTCTAAATACAAAGCATTCATGTATTTACGCATACTTGAATCCCTAGCTATTACATACTCAATTCCAACTACACCATAGTTAATTATTTAAATAACCTAAGTATAACAAAATTGATGAAGTATAAGTACTTCAAAATGCTATAAAAGTTAGAAAATATAAATATTTTTCCATTTTCACTTTGATCAAGGATGATACTCGTATTAAAGAGATGTCATATTATCATCTACTTTGACATCCCATCCTGACCATGACTCGATTATTACTAGAATAATCAAACTCAAAGTGAAGGTTCATTTGTTTGTTTTTGTATGAGACTAGTTTTGTGAAAACAAGATAAACTTGATACTATCATTTTATGTGTTTCTCTTTTGATTAGATTGAGTGTTCATATTTTGATTTCTTTCTTTTTCAGATTTATATGTCAACACAATCAGCATGTCTCTCACGATATCAATATAAAATTAACAACAAGCACCATATAATAAAGAATCTACATGATGGCAACTACAGTATCCAAATTATGGCAACTTCACTTGCAGGCAATGGAAACTACAGCCATGCCAAATTCTTTCAAATAAAGGTATTCATCTTCATTTGCATCAGTTATATGTATAACTCTGTCCTAAATTAACTATATTTATTTTAGAAGATATAATTAAAATTATAGAGACTGAAGTAAGTGAATAAAAAAATATATGGTAGAGGATATGAAAATGTGTACCAGGTCTGTAAATATGAAACCGGAATTTGCTCATAGATGGCTCTAGTTGTCAATGTAGTGACTGTCAAGCCGCATCATTGGTGCCTTTTTCTTGCGTTTACATTTGTCAAAGACTTTTAACTCGCAACAATCCAAGTTTAATAGAACTACATATGTTTTCATAGCGTTGAACATGTCTGTTTTTGTACTTGAAAACTACTATTCGCCAACAGCATTGATTTTCTGTTACCATTCGAAGAAAATTGCTGCAGAATCGCATCGAATGCTTGTCGAAGCTTACGGTGAGCATGCTCTTGGTAAATCACAGTGCTTTGAGTGGTTTAAAAAATTCAATAGTGGCGATTTTGACGTGAGAAACGAAGAATGTGGAAGACCACCGAGAAATGTTGGAGATGCAGAATTGCAAGCATCGTTGGATGAAGATGATGCTCAAACGCAACAACAACTCACGGATCAATTAAATGTGACACGAGAAGCCGTCTCCATACGTTTGAAAGCCATGGGAAAGATCCAGAAGGTGGGAAAATGGGTTCCACGTGAACTAAATGAAAACCGAAAGTGACAGCAGAAAAACTGAAAAACCACTTGCGAAATGCTGCTCGCCAGGTACAAAAGAAAATCATTTCTCCATCGAATTGTGGCTGGCGATGAAAAATGAATATATTTCGAGAATTCTAAGCGTAAAAGATCATGGGTAACTCCAAGCAAACCAGTGACATCGACTTTTAGGCCAAATCGCTTTGGACGGAAGACAATGCTCTGGGTTTGGTGGGATCAGAAGGGTGTTATCTATTATGAGCTGTTAAAACCTGGCGAAACCGTTAATACTGAACGCTACCGACAACAAATGATGGATTTGAACCAAGCATTGCATGAAAAATGACCAGAATATCAAAAGAGGCAACACAGTGATTTTGCTTCATGATAATGCACCATCGCACACAGCAAAACCGGTCAAGGAAACGATTAAGGCGTTTAGTTGGCAAATACTTTCGCATGCGGCTTACTCACCAGACTTGGCTCCATCTGATTACTACTTATTTTCATCGATGGGACACGCACTTGCTGAGCAGCGCTTCACTGATTACGAAAATGGCTCGATGATTGGTTTGCCTCAAAAGAGCAAGAGGTTTTTTGGCGTGGCATCCACAAATTGCCAGAGAGATGGGAAAAATGTGTAGCTAGCGATTGGCAATACTTTGAACAAAATATTTTTTACCATTTTCATTCAATAAATGTGTATTTTCTATAAAAAAATCCGGTTTCATATTCACAGACCTGATATATGCCGGGAGGAAATTTTTCAATTCTTTGGGACAGATGTTAAATCAATTAAAAAGTAATATTATGTTCATGAATTAAAAGTAATGGCTATTTATGAGTTAAAAGTAATGGCTGTTCACGAGTTCAAGTAACCAAACATGTTGAGTTCTGCTATGTAAAAAGTAATATTATGTTCATGAGTTCAAGTACGCATACATGTTGAGTTCTGCTATGTAAAAAGTAATATTATGTTCATGAGTTAAAAGTAATGGCTGTTCACGAGTTCAAGTAACCAAACATGTTGAGTTCTGCTATGTAAAAAGTTTTTTTTTTTATATAAAAACCCTAGCATGTAATAGTTCATACAATTATATTGGATGTGACATGTAATCTACGACGGTCATCTAGAAAGTAAGGTTACAAGGGCTCCTGAGGCCAGGAGAAATTTTTAGTTTCAAAGTTGGTGCACCTGGCGTGTAGGGGGGTCCTAAAGGTCAGTTTGTTTGGTCCCGCGTGTTTGTCGGCCATTTTGTTCAGTCACAGTAAATTCTTCCGATGGAGAGGTCGTTGTACGCTCCCGCCAACTCTCATCCGTGCGAGAGCCGCGCGGTCGTCAGTTTTTTGACTTTGCAGAACAATACCACCGCGAATATCCATCGGAAGCTCATGGAAGTTTATGGTAGTGATGTGATGAGTCGACAATATGTCACGAAGTGGGTTAGGTTGTTCAGAGAAGGGCGTACTAATACTCACGACGAGGCAAGGCAGTGATTTCTGACGAATTTGTGCAAAAAATTGAAGAACAAGTGCGAAATGACCGCCGTGTGACGCTTGACGACCTTCACGAAGAATTTCCTGACATTTCTCGAAGTTTTCTTGATAATATTGTGTCGGAAAATCTTGGTTACAAGAAGTTTTGTGCGAGATGGGTGCCCAGAATACTCACACCGGATCACCGTCAAAATCACGTGACTGCCGCGCATGTATTTTTTAATCGTTTTGCACAAGAGGGAGAAGCTTTTCTGGACTCGATCGTGACAGGGGATGAGATGTGGGTGTGTCACTACACCCCAACAATTTTTCAACGATCAGAAGTGGCTGAAAGAGCTGGCGGCGGAGGTCTATGACACTGGCATACAAAAGCTGGTGCCCCGACTACAGAAATGTCTCGATCTCGACGGCGATTACGTTGAAAAATAGTTTAATATATTTGTGAAGTACCCTGTGAATTTCAATTAAATACAAGCATTTTTCGATCCTACATCAATGTTGTAACCTTACTTTCTGGATGACCCTCGTAAATGGACTGAGGTTGCATAGAATGAAAACTTTGAAGACTCTACAGTGGATATGGAGAATCATCCCGGCCTGTTAAAAGTCCATGCTATATCTCTTTCTTTTCTTAACCTCCCCTTTTCCCTCTGTCGAAAATTCCCCCTTCAATATTTTCCTCAATCTACCCTTTTCCTTGCTGTTCATTATTTTCAGACATGCGTTTGTTTTATAAATCTTTTGAACCCATTTCCTTTGTATCCAATCCATTACAAGTTTTTTTCCTAAATTGTTCTGACAATCATCATAGATGTACTATACTTAAAAATAATAATGGAAAATGCTTGTATCAGACACCCAACACAGGTGGCAACTCACAGACGGGAGTGATCGTGCCTGTCGTGGTAGTGGTGCTGCTACTGTGTGGAGTGGTAGGATACCTGATTTATCGCCGCTTCATGCCGCCGCCGCCCCCTCCCACGACGAAGCTCATCGCTTCCGTTAATCCTGAATATGTTAGCACCGTGTACGTGCCTGATGAATGGGAAGTGCCTCGTGACAAGATCCAACTTGTCAAGGAGCTCGGACAGGGATCCTTTGGCATGGTAAGTTATTTCCTTTTTAACATACTTATAATAAGCTTCGTGAATTAGACCTTGGTCTGTATGTACGAGTATTGATTGCATTTATCTATTCACAATATATTCGTCTTAATAGATGAATATACGAGGGTGGTCCGATAAGTACTTAGCCTACAAAAGAATAACAAAAATTTATTTGAAGTGGCGATTTATTTCTCAACATAATCTCCTTTGTATCCATGTTTCGTCGACGGTCACGAAACGACGCAGAAACTCCTTCGGATTGCGCTTAAACATCGTCAAACACTGCTCTGAAGTGGTCTCACGGTTGCACTTGTTGTCCGGAGTGAGCAAACGCGGCACCCATCGCGCCGACAGCTTTCTCATGCCCAATACTTCATGCAGGATATGACCCACGCGGTCTTTTGAGATGCCTACTGTCTCAGCTATCTCGCGCACCTTCAATCGGCGGTCTGCCAATACGAGATCGTGGATTTTTGTCACGTTATCCTCCGTGGTAGCCGTTTTCGGGGCACCTGGGCGTGGCTCATCAAAAACCGACGTGCGCTTTGATTTCGCTGCGCGATTTCCCTTTCAAAAACAAGAATCGAATCACCGACCGATATTGCTCTTTTTCCATTTTTCTGAAATCCGCGGACACGCTCGCTTCCACACGCGGTCAAAACAAAACTACGCATCCGATTCGGCTGAAATTTTGACAGTAGCTGTCAACGAGAATGTACTACGCGATAAAAAATTGCTCTTGCGATAGTGGTGCCATCGGGCGGTGAGGCTAAGTACTTATCGGACCGCCCTCGTATTGTAACTAGATAATATATAACTTCTTGAGATTTCGACTCCCAGGTATTCATTCATTTTTTCAGAGGTCTTCCAGCACTTAACCCACAATTTAAACATTTCAAGATTAAAAATGACATTCCTATTTTCAGAAAAAAATTATTTCCTGTCAAACTGTACTCGTATTCTAATTTTAGATTTAAATGTAATTTTTTTCTAAATTGGAAATTTCAATTAAAATAAAACAAATTCATTCAAATAAGATTTTTTTATTTGTATTAAACTGTAAGGAGGAACAAATCAATGGCGTTTTGGTAAAGAGGTACATGTCATCAATTACTTGTCAGTTTGAAGTTTTGCAACACTTTAGCTTACCTAAAATTCAGACCTCAGGTAATTTTTACATCCTCATAAATAATTTATGTATTCAAAGTTTATCTTTAAAAATTACCTGAGGTCTGTATTTCAGGAATACAAGTGTTGCAAAACTTCAAACTGACAAATAAGTAATTGATGACTTGTACCTCTTTACCAAAACGCCATTGAAATCATTCTAATAAGAAAAAATACATAATGCAACATGTTTCAAATTTAATAACTTATTTCCGGCTGTTCCGGATTATCCATCATTCTCGGTTATCCAACCCACCCGCAATCACCATTGATAATCGGGACTTGACTGTATATAATGTCAATATATTAAGAGCTTCTCTACATGAAGACATCCCTGTTTTTGACATTGCACAGTTGTAACTCCTAAGATGGAAAATATTGATTCTTGTTTCATTTAACATAGATTGTTTGCTGCATGAATAATTATTTTTGAGTTAAAACTTACTTTTTTGTTCAGGTTTATGAGGGTATTGCACAAGACATCACCAAAAATGAAACATCGGAGATCCGGTGTGCTGTCAAGACAGTGAATGAACATGCAACAGATAGGTCAGTATACTGTCATGTGTAATATTATCAATTATACAGCAGTGCAGTTCACAATAAAACTGCATCTGCAGATAACATCATCTTAATGATTTTCTTCACCCGTGTGAAGTGTAATTTTTCAAATCAAGCAGCACATGTAAAACCATTTTAAGATATATTCAAGAGACCAGCTGATAAAAATGTTTGGAGTGTGAAAGTTTCTTCTTAATAAAGTAATGTTTAATATTTTAATAGAGTAATGTTTAATAATTTAATCCACGAGTAATGTTTAATAATTCAATAGAGTAATGTTTAATAATTTAATCCACGGTCTGTCCAATGGGAAAGGGGATTGATTTTATTTTTGCGTAACTACCAGCGCCATCTGTGGATGAATAAATTAGTTAATTAGTGACACATTTCAACTATCTTCCATAAAAGTTTCAAAGCGCTGGCATCGCTGGTTCATTTCTAATGATGTAACAATTGACAGTACCTTCTGAGTCTCGGTCGGAAAAGGAACAATGGACCAACGTGTCAGCATTAAATTTGGTTTTAAATTGGGTAAAAGAGTCACAGAAATTTTTGAAATGATTCAAACTGTTTATAGTAGTGAATGAGTCGTAAGAATGTTTTTAAGTGGTATGCAAGATTTTGTGATGGTAGACAGAGCATTGAAGATGATCAACGGCCTGGACCATCATTGACAGTTCGAATTGAAAAAAATGTTCAATAAGTGGCTGAAATTCTTCGAAATGATCGTTGTGCGTCTACTAGGCTCATGTGGAGGAGCTCACTGGAATTCCTAAATCCACTGTCCATCTCATTTTAATGGAAAATTTGGACAAATGAAAGGTCACACGCTGACTGATGATCAAAAAGTTTGCGGAGTGGAGCACTGCAGAGACATGAAAAGAGCGGCTGATATGGATCCAGACTTCATGTCAAGCATTGTAACGGGTGATGAAACATAGTGATTTCAGTATGAAACACTTACAAAATGCCAGAGCTCGGAATGGAAGGGTCCACAATCTCCAAAACCGAAAAAAGTGCATATGCAGAAGAGCCGAATCAAGACTCTGCTCACCGTTTTCTTTGATTCCAAAAGAATTATCAATAAGGAATTCACGCCAGAAGGTCAAATGGTGAATGCCGATCTGTACTTGGGTGCTTTGAATAGTTTATGGACCAGGATTCTTCTAGTTTGACCCGAATACCGGGAGGGAAGGGTCATTGTTTTCTGGATTTCTTGGCCAAAAAAGTATCGATCACCCCCGTATTCGCCTGATTTGGCCCATGCGACTTCTGGCTATTCCTGAAACTAAAATTGGCAATGAAAGGAAAGCGTTTTGACACAATATCCAACATCCAGAAGGCTTCGGCCGCGATTTTGGAGGCAATTCCGAAGAATGATTTTCTGGAGTGCTTCAGAAAATATTACAGCCGCTGCCAGTATTGTATTGACTTACATGGCATTTTGTTTTTTTCATGGCATTGAATAAAGTGTATTTCTAATAAAAGGTAATGTTAACTAAAATTAAACAATGTCTTGGATTTCATGTCCCGTCAGTCACCTTTCCCTTTGGTCAAACTGTGTATATTCCAGTACAGATATTTTTATAACAAATAAGTAACTTCTTAGGCGAGAAAACATCTGAAGCAGATTTCACTATTTGTAATTTTTTTAATGCTGCAATATTTTTTGATTTTGTTTTATGAAAATTTACATTAATTATCTGCATATTTGCAATATAATAATATTGGTTGGATATCAGAATGCATAATTTTTTTAATTTATTAAGATCACTTGACTCGATTGGAGTCAGGTGATGTACGCGCTAGTCATTATCATATTCCACTCTCAGTTGTTTATGTGTGGCATTTGCACACCTCCACCCAAGAAGTTCTTGATGTGTCGATCAAGAAAGGAATGAAAGTGTAACATAAGCATATGCCGAAAATATAGGGTCTCCAAAAAAAATGTATGCATACATTTACACCGTGCGGTTTACTTGGAACTTGCTGCAGGAATTTGTCATACCGTGCATTCATGAGAAGTTTAGGGATAAGGCTTTTATTTCAAGCAAGATGATGCACCTTCCCACTTCCATCGTGATGTGAGGTCGTATGTTGATGAAAATTTGCTGAACAGATGGATTGGACGTAGATGCAAAATTGAATACCCTCAGTGAACCCCAGACCTCATGCCAATAGACTTTTTTTATGGGGAAAATCAAAGATAAAGTTTATGGCACAAAACCTGCAACAGTTAATGAATTGAGAGAAGCCATTGAAAGAAAATGCACCCAAATACCAAAACAAATTATTGGTGATGTTTGCGATTCCGTGTTATTAGCAGGTCATTGATTAGAACGGCCATCAGTTTGAGCATGTGATAACTAAAAAAAATCTACACCTGTCTTCTTTAATTTGGAGTTTTTATCTTATTTATACCTTAATACTGAATTTATAATCATTCAAAGTGTGTATACATTTTTTGGGACACCCTAACCTTAGAATTAGCATTAAACTTTATTTATCATTTTTACTCATACATCGGTTTTTAGACTCTATATTACTAACTTAATAAATTATAGTGTCAACATGTTTCTATGCTGTTATATGCCCTGACAAGTGCAAAAAGGCTGTGATTAGTTTTACGGTGATATTCTATTTATAGCGATGGTCTGGATGAGTGAATGCTACACATGTACATAACATGTCATTTTCTATTTTTCATTCCCGGAAAATATATTGTTATTTTAATAAATGTGTATTTTTCAGATACATTACTGCCATTATTTTTGCATTTACTGTTTTCTTTAATGAAATGCTAATTAAAATGTTTTATAAATTTGCAGGGAACGTATTGAATTCTTGAATGAAGCAAGTGTAATGAAAGCCTTTGATACCGCCCATGTCGTACGCCTTCTAGGTGTGGTTTCACGTGGCCAGCCCACACTCGTCATCATGGAGCTCATGGCTAATGGTGACCTCAAGAGCTATCTCCGCTCGCACCGTCCTGACACTGAAACTCCACGAAACTCCCAGCCACCATCATTGGATAGGATTTTGCAGGTCAGATTTCTAAATCATTTCTCAAATTCACATATCTTTGTTTAACCCGTGATGCTAGAAGAAGTGTGAAACGATTCCAATCTTTGATAATCAAATCCATCCTACCAACTGTTTCAATTACTAAACTATGATACATGCTCACCAAATACTTTTTGCTTCTTCATAAGTTTACAACTTAAAATTGCATATTTTCTTCTGTAGTATTGCATTTCTTTATATACGAGGCATATCCAGAAAGTAAGTGTACTGAATTTTTGTAGGTTACAATTTTTTTAGTTTAAACAAAAAAATTACATGGTTACCGTAGTACATATGTAAGCTATTTTTCGACATAGTCGCCATTCCTCTCAATGCAGGTGGTGAAGCGGGGTATCAACTTTTTGATGCCTTCCTCGAAGTAGTTTCCTGCCAACCCCTCCGTCCACTTCTCCACGTCCTCCTTTACCTCCTCGTCGGTTAAAAACCTTTTTCCACCCATGTGCAGCTTCAGGGAGGTAAAGAGATAGTAATCTGAAGGTGCTAGGTCAGGGGAATGCGCGGGATGGTTCAGGACATCCCATTTAAACGAGGCGAGCAGTTCCTTCGTGGCGTTGGCCGTGTGTGGTCTGGCATTGTCGTGCAGCAGGCAGACTCCCTTTGTCAGTATGCCTCTCCTCTTGTTCTGAATCGCCCTCTGCAATTTTTTTAGGGTCTCACAGTATCTTGCAGAGTTGATGGTCTCCCCTTGATGCATATATTCAATTAAAATTATGCCTTAACAGTCCCAAAACACGGATGCCATGATTTTCTTGGCTGAAATTGTGGTTTTGAAGTTTTTGGCGGAGGGTGAAGAGGTGTGACATCACTGTTGAGACTGCCTTTTGGTTTCAGGCGTGTAGTGTGCAACCCAAGTTTCATCTCCAGTAACGATGGAGCGGAGAAATTCATCTCCATGGAGTTTGCAGCGCCTCAAAAACTCTTGCCCGACCTCCACTCGATTCAACTTGTGTTGGTCTGTCAGCTGTTTTGGGACCCACCTCGCGGACAGTTTCCGATATCCGAGGGTTTCTGTGATGGTTTTGTGTAGTAGAGATCTGGAGATTTGCGGAAACATAGCAGAAAGTTCATCCAGTCAATCTGCGATCGTCACGGAGCGCATTTTCGATTTTTTCCACAATTTCGTCAATCACAATTGAATGTCTTCCGCTCCTCTGATCATCATGCACAGACGTACGACCGTTTTTAAACTCGCGACACCACTTGTACACACACTTTCACGAAACGTGTTGTCGCGTCGACACTTCTCAACGTACTGACCTCGAACCGGTCTCGTTGCGGAGGGGAAGGGTCAGGCTACACGGAAGTGTAGCCAACATGTCGAAAATAAAATCCATCCGGTCGTGAGAGCCTCAGTACACTTACTTTCTGGATACGCCTCGTAGATAAACCTTAGTACTTAAAAAAATATTCTTTATGTAAAGAATTTTAAGGTGGCAGCAGCTATTGAAAACAGCACCAGGCTATTAAAAACATCACCACGAAAAGATCCTAGTCCTTATAAAAAAATATTCTTTGTGTAAAGTACTTAAATAGATAGCATCAAAATTATCTGAACTAGCCCCGTAGGGATTATCTTCCATTCTCATAATTATGTTGTACATACATACCATCACACTGTCTCCCTATCGAGTCAGGTAGAAAGAAGAGACCGCCACACACATTTTTCGCCTCTGTACATACCTTCTCATACAGTTTCTACGATTCCTCGAACTTTTTACATTTCCTTCTTTCAACATATTGTATACTTGATCCAACCATACTTTCTTTGGTCTAACTCTACCACGCCTTTCACTCACATTTGTTTTGTTAGTCTTTCTTCATTCGTTCCTTCCACGTGCCCAAACCATCTCGAAATATCTACTTTAACATCACATATAACATGTGTGGTGGATAGATCAATGATGTGATGGATATAATATTTGCCACCCATTTATATTGTATTACGTATCGACCAGATGCTTTGAGACACTTCTGTCCTCAATGCTTTCAATCCAGTATGTGGCCTCATCAAGGCCCTGCAAGGAGCATGCAGCTGCAAAAATCATCAGGCACAAGACAAAGATGTGCCATGGTTTGTCTCTCAGTGCACTCGCAACCCTCACCCTCAGATGGTAAAGGTTGTAGTCAAGACGAAAAGAATAAGAATGAATAATAACAAGTATCACCATTGGGACCTACCACTGTGCTGGCTGATCTTACCACCACGACTCACCAAAAGAATAAGAATGAATAATAACAAGTATCACCATTGGGACCTACCACTGTGCTGGCTGATCTTACCACCACGACTCACCAAAAGAATAAGAATGAATAATAACAAGTATCACCATTGGGACCTACCACTGTGCTGGCTGATCTTACCACCACGACTCACCAAAAGAATAAGAATGAATAATAACAAGTATCACCATTGGGACCTACCACTGTGCTGGCTGATCTTACCACCACGACTCACCAAAAGAATAAGAATGAATAATAACAAGTATCACCATTGGGACCTACCACTGTGCTGGCTGATCTTACCACCACGACTCACCAAAAGAATAAGAATGAATAATAACAAGTATCACCATTGGGACCTACCACTGTGCTGGCTGATCTTACCACCACGACTCACCAAAAGAATAAGAATGAATAATAACAAGTATCACCATTGGGACCTACCGAGGTGCTGGCTGATCTTACCACCACGACTCACCAAAAGAATAAGAATGAATAATAACAAGTATCACCATTGGGACCTACCACTGTGCTGGCTGATCTTACCACCACGACTCACCAAAAGAATAAGAATGAATAATAACAAGTATCACCATTGGGACCTACCACTGTGCTAGCTGATCTTACCACCACGACTCACCAAAAGAATAAGAATGAATAATAACAAGTATCACCATTGGGACCTACCACTGTGCTGGCTGATCTTACCACCACGACTCACCAAAAGAATAAGAATGAATAATAACAAGTATCACCATTGGGACCTACCACTGTGCTGGCTGATCTTACCACCACGACTCACCAAAAGAATAAGAATGAATAATAACAAGTATCACCATTGGGACCTACCACTGTGCTGGCTGATCTTACCACCACGACTCACCAAAATCCTGAAGCCACACTAAGAGTATCAGTCTTGTTTTATCTCTTATGTTTTGAGGCTTTTGTAGTTCTTCATATCAGTTGGATAATGTTTTCGAAGTGTTGAACCGCATGGTTTGGCTTATAAAGTCAATCTCTGCTCTTTCCGATTCTGGACTATCCGGATGTATGTTACTTGGATGTTACATAGGAACAGCTGGACAAATTAAAGCGTCTTCAAAATGTGTGTCGAAGGTTTATTTTCAACCTACGTAAGTACGATCATATAACTTCATACCAGAAGGCATTGAACTGGTTGAATGTTAAAAATAGACGCCTAATTCACATACTGTCTATTGTATGATATCCTTAACTGTCTCGCCGAAAATTTTCAGCGTCTTTCCAATCATGGATTAGTGCTACGCTCAAACAGAGATTGTTTATTAGCCTTTCCAGTTCACCGCTCCTCTTTCTTTACGTCGTCCTTTACTGTCCATGCAGTGAGACTCTGGAATCAGTTACAAACCAATATAAGACTCGCTCCGTTTTTAGCATGCTTTAAGAAACAACTGAAAAATCTCTTAATTTCTAGTCAGTAAAATAACGTGTTTCATTCCTGATATTTCTTTTCCTTTCCTCTCCACCATCCCTTCCTTTCCTTTTGATTGATGATATTTCACTTTATATGAAAAATAATGTTTGGGTGATTGTCCGTCTTTGTGGGGTTCGTGGGCATGTGCTCACGTATCTGTTTATGGATTTCGTGGGGATGGATAGTCATTTGAATGATTTATGCTACCACGTAATTTGCTTCATTTACTTTTGTCTGATTGGTTGGAAGAGATTGCCGCCTGGCAATAAGCCAATTCAAATGTATAAAACATACACAGATACATACCATGAATTCAAATGAAAATCAATCAATACAGTTTAAATTCACTGCTAATTGTACTGAAAAATAATAAAAAACATTTTAAAAACACAGGAGTATTACCACGCGATGCTACGAAATGGCAGATAAAATTTTTGTATATTTTTACGTCATAGCACGCTGATGGCGCTATTTTTCAATAAACGTATTTGAAAATTTAATATTACTTAAATATTTATTATTAAATTTTTAATATTTAATTATTTAATATTTATTATTCAAAATCAAAATGGAACTGTCAAAATTTCAAAGCAATGTGAATAACTTTCGGAGATTGGGGATTTTTAATTAACGAACATTTACATTTTTATTTATATAGATATTTAATATTAATGCAATGTGACATAACTGTCAAGTTTAGTTCGCCTGTGTCGCTGCAGGAGGCGCAAAATTTTTTTTTTCTGATTTATGAACTTTTTTATGTACAATTGTATATAAATAAAAATATATAAACATTTTCGTAAACGAATGCAACCTTTTGTCAAAATTTCAAAGCGATCGATCGGTGAAGAACTTTCGGAGATTAGAGATTTTTAATATACGAACATTTACATTTTTATTTATATAGATAAACAACTCCTAGAAATAATTGCTGTTTTACTTTCTCGGGTAATATAACAAAATGGAGTTGGGGTGTCTCGCCAACATTTTGAACTTTCGATTTGACAAACCAGCTTACTACATAACTCATTAATATTGAAAAAGAACTTTTTTTCCCCTTTTAGATGGCCATGGAAATAGCAGATGGAATGGCATATCTCTCCGCGAAGAAGTTTGTCCACCGGGATCTAGCTGCTCGGAACTGCATGGTAGCTGATGATCTCACTGTCAAAGTAGGGGATTTCGGGATGACCCGAGATATCTACGAGACTGACTACTATCGAAAAGGATCCAAGGGACTTCTTCCTGTTCGCTGGATGAGTCCTGAGAGTCTAAAAGATGGAGTAAGTAACAAAACATTTTAAATAGTATATTTCATGACTTTTTCAATTAAGTTATTATGCAATTCATAATCTGACTAACCGTCTCAAGGACTCGTATTACTTAACTTGCTCAAATTGATTTGAAGTGATCTTTTGTAATCCACCTCATTCATTAATAAGATAGCAAAACAATAATTTCCAGAGACAGTTAGTAATTTGATCGCCCTAAGGACTTCTATTACTTACTTGCTCAAATTGAGAAGTGATTTTTTATAATCTTACTCAATTAATAATAAGTTATCAAAATGTTAGTCTCCAGAGACAGTTAGTAATTTTATCACCCTAAGGACTTCTATTACTTACTTGCTCAAAATTGATTTTAAGTGATCTTTTATCACTAAATGGTGCCAGAAAAATAAATAAATATGAGGTAGCTAAAATAAAAATATTTTTCTAGGTTTTCACAAGCAGCAGTGACGTGTGGAGCTATGGTGTAGTTTTATGGGAGATGGCAACATTAGCTTCACAACCATATCAGGTAATAAATTTATTTTGGACTCGAGTTTATGAAAATCTATATAATACAAGTTATCTTTCTTGTCCTATAGTTCGGAAATTCTAGGATGAGTCCTGTGACAGCTTACGAATTTGCCCCAATACAACCTTATGTAATGTATTTACCTAAGTAACTTGATATTTATTAGAATTGAGGCTCATATTAAATTTGATAAAATAATTAAAATTACTGAACATCGTTACAAGGTTGTATTGGGGCAAATTTGTGAGATACATGGAGTGTATGACCTCAGTTGTGTAGTTGACAAGACACTTGTCTTCCGACCTAGGAGTTGCAGATTCGATTCCTGTTAGTACACAATTTTTTTAATAAGAATTCTGATTTTTTTGAAGAGGTACTAACCACATGGTAATAAAGCTACCAGGAAGTACTGTATATAATAGTGTAATACAATATGTATCAATCATAATTTTGAGAAAACTTTAGATATTGGTACTGTACATTTTGCAATAGCAAAACAATTTCTTCTTACCTGTTTCATTTATTATGCTCATCGAAAATTATCCTTAAAAGATAACAGAAGAAACTGTCAGTAATTTACTAAAATTGAAAAAAAAAATTGCCTGTGTTCTTCTCAACACCTGAAAATAAAATTGCCTGTGTTCTTCTCAACACCTGAAAATAAAATTGCCTGTGTTCTTCTCAACACCTGAAAATAAAATTGCCTGTGTTCTTCTCAACACCTGAAAATATAATAATATATTTTACAAAGCACATAAAGATTTCCAATAAATTAGCCATTTTATATTTCCAAGGAATTTTATAGTCAAGTTAACACATTGACTGGTGAATCATTACTTTTGAAATCACGGTGGTTTTAAATAATTCCTTGGTATATGACAACAAAACAAAACCCTAATAAACCACTTAGGGCTCACTTGATTTTGAATCCACCCAAATAAATTCGAAATAGTTGTTCTTTTCATCAGGTTTTGGCAACATTTCTTATAGTTCGGAAATTCTAGGATGAGTCCTGTGACAGCTCACAAATTTGCCCCAATACAACCTAATGTATAATATTTACCTAAATAACTTGCTATTTATTAAAATTGAGGCTTATATTAAAGTTTATAAAATAATTCAAATTACTGAACATCATTACAAGGGGCAAATTTGTGAGCTGTCACAAGACTCATCCTAGATTTTCCGAACTATAATGCATTACAATTGTTGATGTATGGAACACTTGTCCGCCATTTCTTCTGTCACAATATAAGCATAAAATTTAAAAAAAAAGACAAAATAAATCCAACTCCAGAAATTTTAAATGTTTGGCTCAGACTCCAATTATAATACATATATTGCTAACTGTGTTTTAGAAATAATGCCTATGGGGATTTCTCATCATACTACACGCTATTTATACTAACACATTGATCAATAAGTGCCGGGACTAACCAACAGATGGCGACACTAATAACAAATCCATACCATTCTCAATTAGTACCAACCTTTAGAAGTTACGTGTCAAACATTCATGACATTCCGACATTGTGTCATTGAGTTGCAGTGGTTTTAGTGACGCTACTTTTACTATTTTCAAAACAATGAAAAAAAAAACGAATTTCGTGTGTTGATAAAACATTGCTTTTTAATGAGCGTTTGCTCACAATGGAACAGAAACAACAACACATCGATGATTCAGAGCGCTGTTTGGCACTGTTTACGCGAAATAAACAGGAGTTTTTGCGTCGATATGTGTCATATCAAATCGGCAGTCAGCTGAGTGGAGAGCAGCCGGTGAAAGTCGTCCGAAGCGACCAAAAACTCAACAATCCTCAATGGCCGGGAAGGTTATGGCCTCCGTATTTTGGGATGCCCATGGTATAATATTCATCGATCACCTTGTAAAGGGAAAAACCATCAATAGCGAATATTACATAGCGTTATTGGAGCATTTGAAGGTAGAAATTGCAAAAAACTGTCCCATATGAAGAAGAAAAAAGTTCTCTTTCATCAGGACAATGCACCGTGTCACAAGTCGATGGTAACAATGGCAAAATTGCATGAGTTGAACTTCGAATTGCTTCCGCACCCACCGTATTCTCTAGATTTGGCCCCCAGCGACTATTGGCTGTTCGCAGACCTCAAAAAGATGCTTCAGGGAAAGAGATATGGCTCCAATGAAGAAGTGATTGCCGAAACTAATGCCTATTTTGAAACCAAAAATAAATTGTTCTACACGGCTGGCATAGAAAAGTTAGGAAAGCGTTGGAATGAATGTATCGCTCTTGAAGGAGACTGTTGATGAATAAAGAAGAATTTTGGCAAACAAATGTTTTAGTAGTTAGTCCCGGGGCTTATTGATGGATGTGTTATATAATATCTTTCATCAGGCTAACCAACAGATGGCGCTACTAATAACAAATCCATACCATTCTCCGTTAGTACCAGCCTTTAGAAGTTACGTGTCAAACTTTCATGACATTCCGACTATGTGTCATTGAGTTACAGTGGTTTAAAAGACGCTACTTTTGCTATTTTCAAAACAATGGAAAAAACTAAATTTCATGTGTTGATAAAACATAGCTTTTTACTGAACGCTCTGGTCGTCCAAATGAGGCTGTTACACCAGAAAACATAAAAAAAGCTCAAAATTGTGATGGAAAATCGCAAAATAAAGTTGCGTGAGATAGCTGACATCCTAAAGATATCATTTGGTAGTGTTTATGTAGTGATGATTCAGAGCGCTGTTTGGCACTGTTTACGCGAAATAAACAGGAGTTTTTGCGTCGATATGTGTCATATCAAATCGGCAGTCAGCTGAGTGGAGAGCAGCCGGTGAAAGTCGTCCGAAGCGACCAAAAACTCAACAATCCTCAATGGCCGGGAAGGTTATGGCCTCCATATTTTGGAATGCGCATGGTATAATATTCATCGATCACCTTGAAAAGGGAAAAACCATCAAAAGCGAATATTACATAGCGTTTGAAGGCAGAAATGGCAAAAAACGGTTTCATATGAAGAAGAAAAAGTTCTCTTTCATCAGGACAATGCACCGTGTCACAAGTCGATGGTAATGATGGCCAAATTGCATGAGTTGAACTTCGAATTGTTTCCGCACCCCCCGTATTCTCCAGATTTGCCCCCCAGCGACTATTGGCTGTTCGCAGACCTCAAAAAGATGCTCCAGGGAAAGATATTTAGCTCCAATGAAGAAGTGATTGCCGAAACTAACGCCTATTTTGAAACCAAAGATAAATCGTTCTACATGGCTGGCATAGAAAAGTTAGGAAAGCGTTGGAATGAATGTATCGCTCTTGAAGGAGACTATGTTGATGAATAAAGAAGAATTTTGGCAAACAAATGTTGTTTTAGTAGTTAGTCCCGGGACTTATTGATCGATGTGTTAGATGGCACATAGTTCATAATGTAATTTATATAGTCGATAAGTTTTGAAACATCAAAAAAACATTAAGTTGGAGTTGATTTTAGAAAAAACATCTCCCGACTCTGATTCCACAAAAAATCAACTGACTCCACAACTCCGTCTTCTGACTCCGCTGAACAAATACCCAATGTTATACAAAGAAATAGTACAAACACTGTGTGGTAAAAACTGGCAATCTCCTGGCATAGAAAGACTATGTTTCCTCCAAATGTCACTCCATGGTCTAGTTGGTAAGATGTCTGTCTTTCAATCCGGAGGTTATGTGTTCTATTTTCATTAGTATACATTTTTTTTTAAAGTATCTGTCTGGTGTTCACTTCAAACCTCTTAATAACACATTTTGGTTAGTTGGAAGAGATTGCCACATGGAAATAAATTTGCCAGGTTGTACTGTATAAAAGGAAATAATAATAAGGTTATTACTCCACCAAGCTCGATAGTTTTACATCTTCATCCCATCCTCTGCATGATACAGGACTCGACCATACAGCAGCGCTGTCTGTCCTGAACTGCCATCTGGATCCCACAACGCATTCTTGATTTCATCCACAATGCACTTTGGTAAACTTCCAACTGATCTTTATGACGTCGTCCTGATTGGCTCCAGTTTAATAAATTGACCCGTCGTCCCTTTGGTGATCAACATGTCTAGCCCAACCCCCACTTCTTTTACGTACTGATAAAAATGGTGTTTATTCACAGGGTTTGAGTAATGATCAAGTATTACGCTATGTGATTGACGGCGGCGTCATGGAACGACCAGAGAACTGCCCCGACAGACTGTACCAGCTGATGCAGATCACATGGCAACATAGACCCTCAGCAAGGCCCTCCTTCCTGCAACTGGTCTCAGTGTTGGTTGGCGATGCCAGTCCTGTCTTTCGATCCAACTCCTTTTTCTACAGCCCTCAAGGACAGGAGATGTTTCAGCAGTCACAGCCCCCAACAGGTATTTCAATTTAAAATATTATTAATAAAGTCGTTGCGCAATACATGGCCCAATTTAATTTTTTAAAATAAGCCTGCTGTATTATTTTATTGAAAGACATACCTTTATATTTATTCATGCAAGGAGTACACACTGGAAATATTTTCTTTTCAATTCAAAGATGTAAGAAAATATTGAAGAAATAAAAAAGAAACTAAAAGTGTTACATAGGACACCCATAACACTAATGTCAAGTATCTTAGATTATGTATAAAACTGTATACTTTTGTCTTAGATATCAGTCTGTGAACCATTTTTAAGTATTGTTTTAGCGATTATAAGTAAATGTATGAAATATGTCATACTTTTCTATAGTTGATCAAAATTGTCCAAAACAACAGAACTGCATTTTTGAAAACCATAAATTACAGAATTGTGACGCTTTCACCAGGAGTCCTTATAAATATTAAAACCCTTTGCACTCAAACTTTGGCCAATCACTCGAAGCAATATTGATTATATAAGATTGCTTTTAAATATTACTTTTTAAAAAAATATATTTAAAATAAACTATAAAAATTGAGATCATAGATACAAATATGAAGACACACATGACACATCACCTGCTACAGTAGATTAGGGCCAAGCTGGCTAGCATGTCGCAACTGTGTCTTATGCAAAATCCAAAGTTATGGTGATAGAAAAGTGTGAAAGGAGAAGCAAATACGATATATGGGTGAATAATAAAAGATTGGAGCAAGTTGAGGAATTCTGCTATTTGGGTAGTATTTTCTAAAATGATGGATGAGTTACTTATAAGAGGGATATCGAACCGTGTGTATGCAATAGGAAACAAAGCCAATAGGGCACTAAAACATATGTTATATATTTGAACCAGACAGCATCAAAATCTGCTAAGATGATGTCCATAATAGTATTTTGGTGCCAACTTCGATGTATGGGAGTGAAACGTGAACATGGAAAATAGCTGATAGGAGCCAAATAAATGGTGTAGAAATGCGTGATTGAGAAGAATACATGGGGTGACAGAATACGAAATGAAGCGATTAGGGATGAATGAGAACTTAAAGCAGATGTGTTAGGTAAGATGAAAAAGAGCACATAGAGAAACGAGTAGTTTGGACATGTAGAACGAATGAAAAAAGAAAGACTAACAAAACAAACATACAGTGCATTTGTGAGAGGAATTTTAAAAGAAGGAAACGTAGAAAGGCAGAGAAATGAATGTGGAGGAGGCTAAAGATGTGTGTAGATAGGAGAAGATAGGAAAGTCTGATGCTGTCTTCGGTGCATACCCTGACAGGGAGATACCCATGTAAAAATCAGAAATGGATTCTTTACCTCGAACCACTTTAATAGCTTAACTTCAAGCAGTCATAATTGATATAAAATACAATGTTACCCAGATTCAATTTTTTACGGGGAAAAAATAAAATGTGGTGAAATGGGGGAAAACATAATTTTAACTAAAAGCATCACAAATATCTGAAATATTTTAATAAGTTTTTAAAATTAAATTGTATTCAATCGTATTTGGAAAGAAAAAAATGTATCTTTAACTAGTATTTTCTAAAAAAGATTTTAAAATGTCCATGATTGCTGAAGGTAAATTAAATCTTTTGGAATTTTGGAAAAAGTCATAAACTAACAAAAAAATAAAACCAGAGTGCTAATGTTGTCCATGTAATAATAATTGTTCTGAATTTGCCAACCACCTTATAGAAAAGGGTCATAGTTTCAACAGCACAACTAATGTAAAAATTTCTCACACCAATACAAAATATTGTCAACAGTTATATGAGTCGTTTAGTATCAAAAACAGCAATCTTTCGATTTTGCGTGAATTGAGTTAAAACCGAGGAAATGTTCCTATTGTAAAACTACACGTTTTTAAATGTTTAAATGGTAACAAAAACAACAATAACCTTTATATTGTTGTTTGTGTTACCATTTAAACATTTAAAAACGTGTAGTTTTACAATAAGAACATTTCCTCGGTTTTAACTCAATTCACGCAAAATCGACAGATTGCTGTTTTTGATACTAAACAACTCATATATTCCAAAACAGTCAAGTTTGTCTTTCAATATTCCCATTAGACACCCCCACCATGCATCCTTTACACAGCCCTTAGTTTATTTATTAGAAACTCAAATCACGATAATAACATATAGTGGAATTTACTAAGTAAAGTTTATCATATATTTCATTAAATGTTTATTCTGTTTTTATTTTATTGCTTAAAATTAGAACTATTTAACCATAACATCAAGAAATCTCAAAAAACTTATTATTACTCAATTTGGGTTACATATAACTTGTAAGAATTATTTTTTCTTTTAAATATCATATAAGAATATGAAATGGTCTAAAATACAATTTTATTAAATTGGGATGTTAATCGAGCTGAATCGTAACATTATTTCTTTAAGATAAATATTTTCTGTGAAACTTAAATTCTACAAAATAATAATATAGATATAAAACATTAAATGACTTTCAGAAAACTAATGTCAGCACTAATTATTAACTGATGATGCTTACTCGTATTATCTATCCTTTGTATCCTACAGTAGACACCGTATGTAACAAATCCATCAATAAGTGCCGGGACTAACCAATAGATGGCGCCTCTAATAACAAATCCATACCATTCTCAGTTAGTACCAACCTTTAGAAGTTACGCGTCAAACTTTCATGACATTCCGACATTGTGTTATTGAGTTGCAGTGGTTTTAGTGACAATACTTTTGGTATTTTCAAAACAATGGAAAAAAACGAATTTCGTGTGTTGATAAAACATTGCTTTTTAATGGGAAAAAATACCGTTGGAACTCAGTGATGGCTTGAAAAGTATTATCCGTGCTCTGCTCCGTCGAAAACAACCATTTGTCGGTGGTATGCTGATTTCAAATGCGGTCGTACAGACACAAATGATGCTGAACGCTCTGGTCGTCCAAATGAGGCTGTTACACCAGAAAACATTAAAAAACCCTCAAAATCGTGCTGGAAAATCGCAAAGTAAAGTTGCGTGAGATAGCTGACATCCTGAAGATATCATTTGGTAGTGTTTACACTATTTTGCATGAACATTTGGTCATGAAAAAGCTTTTTTCGAAATGGGTGCCGCGTTTGCTCACAATGGAACAGAAACAACAACGCATCGATGATTCAGAGCGCTGTTTGGCACTGTTTACGCGAAATAAACAGGAGTTTTTGCATCGGTATGTGACAATGGATGAAACTTGGATCCACCACTATACTCCGGAATCAAATTGGCAGTCAGCTGAGTGGAGAGCAGCAGGTGAAAGTCGTCCGAAGTGACCAAAAACTCAACCGTCGGCCGGGAAGGTTATGGCCTCCGTATTTTGGGATGCGCATGGTATAATATTCATCCATCACCTTGAAAAGGGAAGAACCATCAATAGCGAATATTACATAGCGTTATTGGAGCATTTGAAGGCAGAAATTGCAGAAAACAACCCCATATGAAGAAGAAAAAAGTTCTCTTTCATCAGGACAATGCACCGTGTCACAAGTCGATGGTAACAATGGCAAAATTGCATGAGTTGAACTTCGAATTGCTTCCGCACCCACCGTATTCTCTAGATTTGGCCCCCAGCGACTATTGGCTGTTCGCAGACCTCAAAAAGATGCTTCAGGGAAAGAGATATGGCTCCAATGAAGAAGTGATTGCCGAAACTAATGCCTATTTTGAAACCAAAAATAAATTGTTCTACACGGCTGGCATAGAAAAGTTAGGAAAGCGTTGGAATGAATGTATCGCTCTTGAAGGAGACTGTTGATGAATAAAGAAGAATTTTGGCAAACAAATGTTTTAGTAGTTAGTCCCGGGGCTTATTGATGGATGTGTTATATAATACTATTCTGGTTTTACTGTCTACATTGTTATAAATAAAAAAATAAACATTTATGATAAAATATGAATAAGAAGTTTCCTTAAATTTATTATAGCTATAAAATAAAGGACTTTGTTATTTTAGATACAGGCATGATTGCTTAACAAATTCTACTAGTTGTGACAAATTTTATAAAGAACTGAATCTTCAATGAAATATTGATAATGAAAAAAAAGATCTAAAAATTTTTTTGACAGAATCATAATTTTATTGGATATGACATGTACATACCATTATACATGTATATTTATGGTACACATTTAATAAACGTTGAGCATAAAATATAATAAAGCAATTGTTTGAATGCAGCAGATGAATAATATTCAATAAGTAAGTAAGATAAATGAGTTTTGCATGCACTGCACTTGTGAAGTATTTTACAACATATGCTGCTTTTATAACATCGTTCAGTCTCTCATACCTTATTAATAACCTATATGTGATATCCAGTAACATTGTACTTCACTAACTTTATAGTTAATTATCACACATGCATTTCCTTTTAAATAATTTGCTCAATTTTAAGGATTTAAAAAATCATATTTAATTCACTGCTGACTTCTCTCTGTTCAGTGCAAAATAAACGCATAATTTAATGATTTAAAAACAATTTATACATACTAAAGGTTTCTAATTTTAAGTTATACTTAAAAAAGTAAGTTCATTGAAACATATATATTATTTCCATTTTTCCTATGTAGTTTCTTTGTGTTGAAATAAAAAACAAGTGGGTAGTAATATGACATTAAAACATTTCAGAATCTCCTTTATTCAGCTAACTAATAGAATGAAGAGTATACAATTGAACTTTAGGCTGCAATTCATAAATGTTGGATCTTGGGTGTATTGTTTTTATTTTGTTGTAAAATTTCAAAATAAAGTTCCATTAATTGGCAATTAGAAAAAATATGAAATTAATTTTATTATAACTCTTTAAATCAAATTGCCACCTGTCGATTTGTTTTTGTTAATACATATGTACATTGGTTAATAAATATGTACTACAAAAGTGGTAAAAATCAGTATTCTTACTTTATCCTAAAAGTAGCTGTAAAGTAGCGATTTGACCACATTTTACATAGAATTAGATTTAAAAGTAGTGTGTGCTACTTTTTCAAAGTTTTTAACAATTCTGTAAGAAATACACATTAAATAAATATATTTTTTATCAAATTCAAAATATATCTTTTTATAAACTACCTTCTAAATTTCAATCTGTATTTCATTCGGAATTTTATATCCTAATTTCTAATAGTAGTTTAATTAAATTTTGGTGCCATGTTTTTCCAACTGACTGAATTTTAATATTAATTATTAGGTTTCTCAATCAACAGATACCCTTCATTATATTAGATATGTGTTTGTTTAAAATATTACGTCTAGAATTTAGTTTTTACATTACCTCCTTTGTAGATTTGACAACATTTTAACAGACGAGACCAAAAAACTAAAAACTTTGATTAGTCTTAGGAAATATACGTAATAGATATTTGTTCACACATACACACACACATATATATG
Source organism: Odontocerum albicorne (assembly GCA_949825065.1). NCBI lineage: Eukaryota > Metazoa > Arthropoda > Insecta > Trichoptera > Odontoceridae > Odontocerum > Odontocerum albicorne. The sequence continues at coordinate 45,981,433 of OX463839.1, forward strand.
AAGGGTGTCCCGTAAGTAGTGAATCATACTTAGGGCGATGATAAATTGGGTCAAGACCTACCAGAATACCAAAACTTGACCTCAGTAAAAAACCTTACCGTTTTTAAGTTATTCGGATTTTTGTAAAATTTCGTAAAATCCCTACCTTGCATCAGATTTTTTGCTACGTTGTGTACAAATTACCATTTTTTTAATGTGAAATACACTACTTACGGGACACCTGTATATACACACATATATACATATTTATATATTAGGTGTACAAATAAGTTTCCGCCGTTTTTTATCAAAAATTGGGCATTTATTGTAAAAGAACGGAACCTCATGTTTTATTCGAAGTATTGCCCATCGCTTGCCACTACTTCTTCCCATCTTTCTGGCAGCATACGGATACCGCGTCGGAAGAATGCTTCATCTTTTGAGGCTATCCACGAATCGACCCAATTTTTGATATCTTCATATGATGTGAAGTGCTGCTCAGACAGGCCATGCGTCATCGATCGAAACAAGTGGAAATCAGAAGGAAGCAATGTCTGCTGAATACGGCGGTTGGGGTAAAACTTCCCAATTGAGTGTTTCCAAATATGTTTTGACCGGCGCCACAACATGTGCACGAGCATTATCATGCAGGAGAATAATTTTGTCGTGTCTGGAGTAGTAATGGGCGTGCTTTTCCTTGAGTGCTCGACTCAATCTCGTCAATTGTGTTCGGTAGACAGCCCCAGCAATGGTTTCGTTCGGTTTGAGTAACTCATAATACACGACACCAAGCTGATCCCACCAAATACACAAGAGTTTTTTTCCATGAATATTTGGCTTAGCCATAGATGTTGAAGCATGGCCAGGGAGTCCCCGTGATTTCTTCCTTTTTGGATTATCATAGTGGATCCATTTTTCATCACTAGTGACTATACGGTGCAGAAAACCCTTTCGTTTATGCCTGGCAAGCACCATTTCACATGTGGAAAATCGTCGTTCAACGTTTCTCGGTGTCAGTTCATATGGAACCCAATTTCCTTGTTTTTGAATCATTCCTAATGATTTCAACCGATGTGAAATTGCTTGTTGAGTTACTCCTAATGTAAGTGCAAGTTTTTCTTGCGTTTGGAACGATTCTTGATCCAATAATACTTCCGATTCCCCGTCTTCGTACACTTTCGGCCTTCCACTACGTTCTTTGTCTTCGATGTCAAATTCACCGTTCTTAAACTTTTGAAACCACTCACGACAACTTCTCTCACTTAAGGCAGCCTCACCATATGCTTCTACAAGCAATCGATGCGCCTCAGCTGCAGATTTCTTCAAATTGAAGAAATAAATCAAAAGTTCCCGCAAATGAGGCTTATTCGGCTCAAAACTTGATATTTTCGCACACAAAAGAATATATTATACTGATAAAAATTCACTAATATTTCAAGGTTTTGTTGACAGATGTCCAACCTTATGGCAATGACGTTTTACATCTGACAATTTTAACCATAAATTGCTGGTGGCGCCAACTTTTGTCAAACGGCGGCAGCTTATTTGTACACCTGATATATTTATATGTTTGTCATGAATTCTTTATGGTCATTTATTTACATAATCTAAATAAAATATTGAAATAGATCTTAATCTAAAATATTGAAATAACCTATTATTAATTTTAGAATTCAGTATGACCAGTTTTCATCATCACTGCATAAAAACCCCTACTGGTAATTGTATTCAAATATTAAAGAATCCTTTTCATATTATTATAATTATGTAGTAATAAAGAGAATAATTAAGTCATCAAAGAATCTACCAAATTTTTATTGGAAGCACTTTTTAAGTTTAATTAATAATATATATCAATCAATTAATTAGTAGCACACTCTAAAGTGGCAGAAAACTAAATTAGATATACTCTCCCTTTCACACAAACTAAGGAAGTGATTTAAAAACATCGTAACATTATTTCAAAAATATATATTATATTTTCAATTTCCAGCAGGCACTTCTGAAGAACCCGAACCTTCAGCCTCTGGAGATGAACTCATGTCATGGAAGAATATACACGCATCGATGGGGATGGGGAGTGACATTTCCCCGCCTGCAAGTCCACGCCAGACTCCATCCTCTTATGTGTTGCGAGGAGCGCACTTTAGAGAACGAGCCCGTGCAGAACCACACGAAACGGAAGCGTTGGTGTCAAACCTTTCTCAAAGTGCCCCTCCAAAGCCGTCGCCTCCCTCGACACAGACTGCACCCAACGGCTTCCTACCACGCTATGGTAACAATGGCAACCCCTCATCACTCAGCACCTCACGATGTTAGCGACGAATCCATGTTCCATCCAGCCTCTGATAGACTTATTTTTGCATAAGGTGTGAACAATTTTCAGCAAAAATAATTCTTCAATAAATTCCAGCATATTTAAGCCAGTTATTCTGAGCGAGATATAACATACTATATTTACATTTCGTACACTAAAAGATAAGATATTTTGTAAATGCATATGAATGAAAAATAATAATTCTTATGGGGAGAAAGAACAGTAAGATATAAATACCCATAAAATCGGATATGCTCGCATAAAATTTTAAGATAAACAAATGTGATTCAGGATTAGTATGTTAAAATACAGAGCAAACACTTATTTTTACAAATCATCAATTCATGTTATATCACACTCAGAATAACTGGTCTTATTTATGCTTACAACAGCAATGGAAATATTTTGAAAAGTTTCGAGCAGACATCTTAAAATGGCTCTATCATTTGAGCCTTCAAATTTTATTTTTGTTTCAGCAATAAAATGTTATTTGTCATATATAATGTATAAAATGATCAATCAGTGTTAGTGTTCTGTTTTCATGTTCATTCTTTGATAATAATTGTTACGTGTATTTTTATTAAATTTTTTGCAAATATTGTTCTTTTAAAAATTGACAGTTGGTGGAACAGGAGAGAGTTCTAGTTTAATTTTTAATTTTAATTTTAGCACTTGTCCATAGTTCAACGAAATGTTATATTATTTATAAAACCAGATGTACAAATTATGCTTTTTATTAGCTCGCCTTACGATACTCGTGCGAATTATATTTTTAATCGTGGGCGAATAGACAATTTTAGATAAATGAAAAGTTATGCGCTCATCGGATATAACTTAACAGAATATCCGTAACATATTACCTCATAAAATGAAACCATTTTATTATTTAATAAGATTGCGAGGCGAATGCAGTAGTGGCGGCTGCGGCTGCGGCTGCGGCTGCAGCTGTGTATGACTATGACTGAGTGACTGAAGCTGATGTGTGACTCAGACGTGTTCAATGTGATTCAGAAGCAAACTTCTCCGAGGGACATCATTATGATGGCTGATTTAAATCTAGCACACTTGCGTTAGGAATTATTGAAAATTTACAATTTTAGAAAATATTTTTTTTGTTTTGTATCGAATTGTGCATTGAAGTTTACGGTAAAATGCACATAATGTAAAATATTTTTACAATAGAATTATGTATTAATAAATAAGATCAACGAATTGATGTATATTCATATTGAAGTCAGGACAGATACAGATCACTGAAGGTGAGGATAAGGGAGGCCAAGGCCTGTGTAGGTAGGAAGTAAGCAAAGGTAAATAGGTGTCGGTGTATCGTGTTAATGCATGCTCTCCATTGGTAATGTTGATTTTAATCAAAATTTATTTTTATGTCTAGGTATATCTATAATAGCTAAATTTTGTCATTTTTTTAGATGTTTCTTTTTTGACAAGGTCACCGAGCTATCGAGTTCCAGAATAGTTGTGTGCATTTTTATAATGCAATGAAATATTATTGAAAAAATGTGCCATCAATTTGGATAGTTAAACTTTTTGTACCTCTTAACGATTTATAAATCCTAAACAAATTCCTCCTCGCTTATTGTATAAGAGACAAGTTTGTAATACATAATGCATTTCATTTTATACTACATTAAGCGCTTATCTTTCCATTCTCCCGAGAACTCGACCTCGGTAGATCGACTAAATTTAACTTTTATTTGAAATTATATTGAGAAGTACATTTTTGTGGTCAGAATAAACATGGAGAGTGGTAATGTGTGCTTAAAAGAATAACCTGTATAAAGACCGCATTGGAAGTAAAGAAGTTTGGATTCTCTTTAGTGCCCGTTGTTAGTGGTCAATTTTTAATGTCAAATGAAATAAATTTTAGTTTGAATTATATTTATAATCTGTAAATCAATTTTTGTATTGTCCCCTTTTTGTCTGTATGTCCCAAACAAATGACCATTGTATTTAAATGTATTTAGAAAATTTATCTATATTGTTTAGTCAATATTTTTCACAAAATTTGTTAACAGTAATTTGATATTAGTTAAAAATGCCTTCAAATTATAAATTGAATTAAAGAATCGTGTATTTACTTATTTTTCTATAAAAATATTTTGATTGCTTATTAAAAGTTTTATAAAGATGAAAAACTTATTAAAGATAATTTCTTTGTACCCTTTAATATTCAAATAATAATTCAAATGTTTTTTTCTATCAATTGAATAATGCTGACTCGATTTTAAGCAAAAGTTAAATATTTTTGCTTGATGTAATTTTTTAATTTTATAAAAATATAAAACATGCATTAAGATATTTCAAATATATATGTAAATTGAAGTTGACTTAGATAATAAAGGGGAAAACATCTATCTTAACTTTGAAAGGTTTATTCCATTGTCATTGTCAACTCACCGGTTTCCATATAACCTGTGATTACTGTAGTCTCCTATAGCTTGATAAAATATCCCTGTGGTATTTAGATATATAAGATGTTGAATTTGATACTAGGTAATCTACCTATCAATTTATCTTATTTTGTTTTTCCTGGTAATTTGACAAAATTGAGTTGGTATTGTTCAAGCTAAGTAGTCAATGTATAAAACAAAGGATAAATTTCTTATATTATACATAAAATAGGTCTAAAGAAAAAGCGACAAAGTGGTGAATTTTAGATGAAATGTGGAGTAATGCGGTCTCAGTTGATAATGTTGTGCGAGTGTTGTGTGCCTGAATGCGAGTGTCGAGGGTCAAGCGTCACTGGATGTGCCTTGACTGTGTGCTAAGTAGCCATGTTGAAATACTTATCAGTAATCATATTAAATTTAAGAGTTTGCATCTGTGATGAAACATTGAATATAAGGTTAATTGTACATTTTATGTGTGTTGGATAATAAATTATAATTTTTTTGTAATATTAAATAAAATTGATATAACGTCGGGCTCCGTATGGTCCGCGTGGCCCCGACTGATGAAATACGCCTAGACTAGTCTCATTAGGAAAGGGTAGTGTTATATGCGCTCGAGTCCGATTACATTCAACGGAGGCGCACTCGGTAAATAATGTATTTGTATATATTTAAAACTTTTCAGTGTTGTTTTTAAGTTGTCCGTTAAATGTATTGAAGCCTTATTTAATTACGATCATACAGTGTGACAACACGAATCATTTAGCTGAATTACTGGTATCGGCACGAGAATACCGATCAGAGGACATATATAGAACAAAGCTGTATATACACTTGTATTGTTAGTGAAAGGTTAGGGTACGTGCCATGGGCGCGAGGTCGTGGTGGGAAACTCACGCCAGCGCCCCCCCCTCCCCGGCACCAACCCCTGCATCGCAGTGCCCATCCGAGGCCCGAGCGATTTCCGCAGCTCAGCTCGAGTAGCTTGCATAGAGAGAGCTCGACGTCCTGAATGCAGCTCTGTAATGCGGGGGCTAGCTCCAGCTCACAGTCTGATTTCATAGTTCCTCCATATTACATTATGACAGTTCATATTCAATCATCATTGCAATTGAGTACCTATTAATTATTATTATTATTTATAATATTGTATAACGAGCATGAATTTCAATTATCATCTTGTAATGTATCCTAAAATAAGTACCTACTACCTAATTATATTTTGTACCACATCAAATAATGTACATTTCTCAATAAACATTAAATATATTTCTGTTGTTTCAATTCGCACATCTCCTTTATCTAAACCGGGGGATCCCCAAGCCAGATCCGGCCCGCGAGAGCTTTTCATCCGGCCTGTGGATGATTTTAAAAATATTACCTGTGTATGTCACGTATAAAATACACACAAATATAATTCACAACATTTTTTTATACAAAAACTAACTTTAGAGTACACGATCTTTATAAGTAAACATTCGCACACTTCATAGCGCCGATGTCCAAACAAACTGCGATGTGCTGTGTAAGTAATATGCGTGTTCACTCCCACATCACTGTGATGGCTGTAAGCAATACGCGTATTCACTGTGACATCACTATGATGCGTCACTGCGATGTGCTGTAAGCAATACGCGTTTTCACTCTGACATCACTGACTGGCACGTCTGAACACAGTTATGTGTATCCACAGAGTATGCGGGAGGGTAGCGGAGCAACTATTTGGAATTGTTCGGGCATACTCAGTAAGATTGACACCAATGCCCGACCGGGGATTCACCGGATTAAGATAAGTTGGCGTATATGGCACAGACCGTTCATACCTTATCAACCGTGAACAGTTTTACTCACCGGTCATCACAATTATAACGTAGAATTGCTTATTCTAGACTGGTTATTTTTAATGTACGAGGCATATCCAGAAAGTAAGTGTACTGAATATTTTTAGGTTACAATTTTTTTTATTTAAACAAAAAAATTACGTGGTTACCGTAGTACATATGTAAGCTATTTTTCGACATAGTCGCCATTGCTCTCAATGCAGGTGGTGAAGCGGGGTATTAACTTTTTGATGCCTTCCTCGAAGTAGTTTCCCGCCAACCCCTCCGTCCACTTCTCCACCTCCTTTACCTCCTCGTCGGTTGAAAACCTTTTTCCACCCATGTGCAGCTTCAGGGAGGTAAAGAGATAGTAATCTGAAGGTGCTAGGTCAGGGGAATGCGCGGGATGGTTCAGGACATCCCATTTAAACGAGGCGAGCAGTTCCTTCGTGGCGTTGGCTGTGTGTGGTCTGGCATTGTCGTGCAGCAGGCAGACTCCCTTTGTCAGCATGCCTCTCCTCTTGTTCTGAATCGCCCTCTGCAATTTTTTTAGGGTCTCACAGTATCTTGCAGAGTTGATGGTCTCCCCTTGAGGCATATATTCAATTAAAATTATGCCTTGACAGTCCCAAAACACGGATGCCATGATTTTCTTGGCTGAAATTGTGGTTTTGAACTTTTTGGCGGAGGGTGAAGAGGTGTGACGCCACTGTTGAGACTGCCTTTTGGTTTCAGGCGTGTAGTGTGCAACCCAAGTTTCATCTCCAGTAACGATGGAGCGGAGAAATTCATCTCCATGGAGTTTGCAGCGCCTCAAAAACTCTTGCCGGCCTCCACTCGATTCAACTTGTGTTGGTCTGTCAGCTGTTTTGGGACCCACCTCGCGGACAGTTTCCGATATCCGAAGGTTTCTGTGATGGTTTCGTGTAGTAGAGATCTGGAGATTTGCGGAAACATCGCAGAAAGTTCATCCACAGTCAATCTGCGATCGTCACGGAGCGCATTTTCGATTTTTTCTACAATTTCGTCAGTCACAATTGAAGGTCTTCTGCTCCTCTGATCATCATGCACAGACGTACGACCGTTTTTAAACTCGCGACACCACTTGTACACACTCGCACGATTCATAGCTTTATCACCATATGCAGTTTTCACCTCATTATAAACCTCAACCGGAGGTTTTCCCTTCCAAACGAGATAACGGATGACGCCGCGTATTTCGCACTTGGCAGGAGATTGGATCGACATTTTTCACGAAACGTGTTGTCGCGTCGACACTTCTCAACGTACTAACCTCGAACCGGTCTCGTTGCGGAGGGGAAGGGTCAGGCTACACGGAAGTGTAGCCAACATGTCGAAAATAAAATCCATCCGGTCGTGAGAGCCTCATTACACTTACTTTCTGGATACGCCTCGTACATATTTTCTCGTGGGTTCCCATATTAAATTTTTAAAATGTCAATGTTAAAGAAGAGAAATGTTGACAGTAAATGTTGGGTCTTGAATGAATAATGTACAATTAATTACTTCTTCGTGCAGTGCAAAGACAAGTGTTTGTGTCTTCTTTGTAGAGAGTCTGTAGCATTGTTCAAAGAATACAACCTAAAAAGATGTTATATTAGGCAAACACAGTGAAAAATTTGAAGGAGAATTACGTGATAAAACGCTACAAGAACATAGACAGTTTAGCAAGTCAACAAAATGTTTTTAAAAAAGTTGCAAATGAAAATATCGCCTCGGTTAGAGCCAGTTATCACGTTACGGCAATCATTGATAAAGAAGGTAGACCGTTTACAGATGGTGAATTTGTTAAAAAAATGTATTTTAGGAACAGTTGATAAAATAAGTCCGAATACAGTAAAAACATTTGCTGGTATAAGCTTATCTTCAAGTTACTAGGAGAGTTGAGGATTTCGGATCAGATATCACTCTTCAACTTAAAGAAAAAGTTAGTAATTTTACTCATTTTTCACTGGTGATTGATGAAAGCGAAGATGTGAGCCATACTGCTCAGTTAATTATTTTTATCCAAGAAATAAATCAGAATTTTGAAGAATTAGCAGCATTGAAGAGTTTGAAGAACACTACTACTACCGGAGAAAACATATTTTTGAATATAACAGAAACAATAGATGAATTTTAATTAAATTGACAAAAGCTTACTTGTGTAACTACTGATGGCGCGAAAAGTATGGTTGGATTCATATTGGTTTAATTGGAAGAATTAACAGATTATTAATGTTAAGTTTATTTAATGCGGGGCCCAGGTGATACATGGTTAGCTCTTATATAGGGCAAGACAAACTTGTAACAACACTGTACTAAATACATTCAGAGCATTGTGACACATTCAATATAGTGAATATGAAATGTACCCACATATCAACAATAACTTGTGAATAAATTTCTTTTAATCCGGCCCACTTAGCAATTTCAATACTCTTATATGGCCCTATTCTTAAAAAGTTTGGGAACCATTGATCTAAACCATAACACACAATCAATAGGTTCTTATTGAAGATGCCTGTTGACATGCAATTTTCATTAATTTCTATGGTTTTTTTATTTATTATGCTAAAATGAAAAAATCTTGACTACAAAGAATTGCATCTGGTAATTTTTTATATGCAAAATATTAAGAGTTTGAAAAAAGTGATAGGTATCACTTTTTTCAGTGATAAGTAGTGATAGGTATCACTTATTTTAAAATTGAAATTGAACGTTACCGAGATTACAGGCCCTAGAAATTTTTAAGTCAATGCATCGGGGTGAACATCTGGCAAACACGTATATTCCCAGAATCTCGCCGCTGCTCTCTGAAGTTGTCTCTTGCCTCCCTCCACCCACAATCCCCAACCTGAATGTTGACCATTAGAAGTGTGTATGTCAGTACCAGTTTGAACAGAATTCAGTCTTGTTTGTGCTACCTGACGATGAGGTAACCTTGAAACCGGTAGGGTTATACTAGTACATAAAGTGGAATAAGCAGTGTTTGATAAAACAAATTACAAAAGTAAACATAAATAAAGCTCAGACATGTAAACCGGAATGAAATAAAATTTATATTATAGATATTCATTTACTAAAAGATCTGAGAACGTTGCAAAATCCAAAGTAAGGACGATAGAAAAGTGTGAAAGGAAAAGTAAATGCACTATATATGTAGGTGAAAAATTAAAGATTGCAGCAAGTTGAGGAACTCTGCTTTTTGAGTAATATTTTCTCAGATAATGGAAGAGTTAAGAGGGATATCAAATGACATGTAGTGATAAGAAACAAAGTCAATGGAGCACTAAAACATATACTCGAACCAGACAATATCAAAATCTGCTAAGATGATAGTCAGCAATAGTATTTTGGTGCCAACTTTGACGTATGATAGTGAAATGTGGACGTAGAAAAAGACAGAGGAACTGAATAAATGCTGTAGAGATGTGTGCATTGCGAAGAATACATGGAGTGACAATGTATGGCAGAATATGGAATTAAGTGATATGGGATGAATGTGAACTGATGTGTTAAGAGTAAAATGAATAAGAGTACGTTGTGATAGTTTGGGCATGTAGAATCAATTAATGAAGAAAGAATAACGAAACAAATATTCAGTGCAGATGTGATAAGACAACCAAGGAATGTTATTCTGAAAGAAGGAAACGTAGAAAGCCAGAAAAAGGTCAAGTTAGAAAAATATGATGCTCTGTGTCTCTGCCTATCCCGACAGGGAAATGGTGTGATGGTATATATGTATATATGCATTTACAGAGAAAAAAATAAATCATTTTAGTTGAGCAAACATTTTGAATAATTATAATTGAAATTTTGAATGAAAATAAAAAATTGAACTGTCAATGTTCCACTAAATAAGCATACATTCAAATAAACGTAATCTACGCTTAATATTATTTGAATTGCTTTAATTTAAAATAATGGGCATTCACCGATTGCTGGATTACCAGATTTCTTCTTAATTGACATTTATTTTAACACTTTGACTGCTGAATAATTTATTTTAATATAACTGCGGGTTTCAAACATGCTCACATTTAAAATTCTTAAAAAATAATAAAAAGGTGGGAACAGATTTACAGAGAGTATTACCATTTACCCTTACAAACCCTATCAGCTTTAGGCCACTCTGGGCTATTTGATTTTTAATTCATCAAAATAAATTAGCAATATAACAATGACAGGCTTTATGAACACTCGGCAAAAGTTCATACGAACTATAGACGTTTTCAGCACTACACACGTGACTGTCGTCAATCGAAGCAATTTTATCTGATCTTAAAGGTCCTGAGACAGTAACCCATATAAAATTTCTGATTCCGCTAAGGATAAATTTTACCACTGAAGGGATTAACACATATTTTCCAGAAATATTTGTATTTTATCACACACTTGAAACAATGCAGGGCTGCCAATTGAAATTGTTATTTAAGATATTACTTAAATAGGTTGTCCTGAACATGATCTATTTTCCTACAGTTATCACTAAAATACGAAGTCCTTTATCACACAACTAAGCATCTAATATTGGCGTACAAAATGTTCTGATCCTTTTCAACTCTACGGCACTAAATAAATAATTGTAATTACTATAAGTACAATAAATATTCATGTAATTTCCATGCTATTAATTTTACTTTTCAAAAATCGGAAATCTAATTCACCTGCCTCTGAAATAGACATTTTATAAATTTTATGAGGCAATATTACTTATATCAGAAAACACAGTTAACTATTGCAACTTTCGAAAAGAATAAATGCTAAAATCAACTAAGACATTGACTTTTTTAATTTTTCTTCAAGGTTCAATTTTAAAATAACTTCTTACCAGGAGGCAATATGAAAATAAAACTATTTTCAGATAAATTTGAATAAATATTCATTATTTTAACACAGATCCATACTTCAAGGAAACATTTTTAACAATCGAAAAAACATTGGCTCAAATTCCTCACCTCAAAAATATGATGAAAATAAATTAATATTTCAGCCAATAAGATCACTTTCCAGGAAAGAAGGTCGTGAATTCGACTCCTGCTTGCAGATATATACTTTTATTTTTATCATATTTTCTAGGTGAGGCATTTGGCGCAGCATTTTCTTGATTATTGAAGATAACTCTGAATATAAATTATTCTTAAATATAACCATTCCATAACAACCTTCAAATAATATTTCTATTTGAAGTGCAAATAAATTGACAACATGAAAGTGAAAATGTAAGCTAACATTACTGAGATTCTTTCAAGAATTTTATCCTAGTCCCTTTTTATTAATACATTTACTATTTTATAACTTTTAAACTGTAAATCTACAAAATACTCGGAAGAGAGTTCATTGATATCTAGATTCTTCTTTTTTCATATGGTAGTTTTCAACATACTCAAATTGGTGACTCGGACCATATTAAAAAGCGTGGCTGGGAGGCAATATTGTCTTCAATCCCGTCTGTGGAGACTTCAGGTTAAGAATCAATAGAGTAGGCACAGAACTCACTGTTCATCATTGCACTTATTGGTATCACTACCGCACATAGAGAGATAACACTCGCATACACACTCGACGCATTTAAGTATTGTTACCTGACAGAACTCTTACCAGATTGGGACCCTTTTTTTATTAATTATTTTAGTTCTATCGGGAATCAAATCCAAAACCCCTGAATGGAAGTCAAACATCAACTAGGCTACAGAGGTCAATAACATCTAGATTAAAACTTATGCAAGCATTTAAGTTCAAAAGAGATTATTTCGAGGGTGTGAAAAAATGTTGATAAATATTGAATATGTTTTATTGCACTTTTTAGAATACAAGTTAAGGTAAAATATCCTCTATCTCTTCATCATCTCCTCCGATGGCCTTCCAGAAGGTCGCCACAACCTGTTCTGCACAGGTCCTACGGTCCTTGAGCGGCAAGGACTGAATGCTCTCTTTCATTGAATGAAGTTGCGAGAACAACTCACAAAAGTCTTCCGTTTCCTCTTCAATGTTCATTTCTGAAATACTCGGCAAATTAATTCAACCCTGAATAATATAACTTGCCAATAATGAACAGAGTTAACTTTATTTTAATTAATAAATATTACATTGTTGGATTACGGCAAAAAAAAATTTTAAATTAATTCAAGCACTAAATTAGTGATACTCCTTAACTTGGCAATCTAAAATTATTTGGTTTTTGACATTTTTTTGAAAACCAATTATTTGATTTTGAAAGAAATATTAACATCTGCTTCACCTGACTAATAAATATAATCATTTCAATCAGGTCAAACGACCCTTTTGATAATAATTATAATAAAAGGACAATTTATATAGCACCATTTAGAGAGCAAACCCTCCTTAAGGGTGCTCTCGGAAATCAAACCCACTATTCTGCCCTCATAAGCAAAAACGCATCTAATTGCAAAAGATAATTTTCGAGAAAACTGCACTTTTATGTTTTTCATTGCTGCTTAAAAATGTCGTGATTCATAAACAAAAAAGCGGTAAAATGTGATTAATAAGCAAAAATGCAGAAAACGCATAGACAACCTGCTGTCTTTTTGCTTATGAATCACATTTTATTGTTTTTTTGCTTAGAAAAACCTAATATTTTGAAAAATTTATTATCTGCATAAGGCATTATGTCGATTTTTGTGTTGAAATAAATGATTTTCTGTTTTTTTTTATGAATTATGGTTCAGAATTTGATATAGAACATTGCCTCATACTTAGTTAAATTTCTGATTTTTTCCCGTTAACTGCGTTTTTGCTTATGACGGCAGTATTATTGACAGATAAAAAATATTGCAAAATAAATATAAGTTGAGTGTAAGGATAGGAAGGTGGTGGCTGTGGCCATTGGATTAGGTACTTCCCTGTATCTGCATATGTTTAAAAAAAACATATTTGGTAAAACTGCAGAAAATTTGCAAAGAAAAGATGAATTACAAAGAAATCTTTGTAGATCTTCCGATATTTGGCTTTAGGTGTAGTGTAATGTATGTTTGTAGTGTTCATATAAAATCATATATTTTGGTAAAACGTCCAAAAAGGGTCGTCAAGTGCTTCCTAAAGCTGCACACGCCACCCATATCTCTAACATTAAGAGGCAGACCATTCCACACCACAGGACCGGCAATGGCATATGCTCTATCATAATATTCCGCCATATTGATCAATTTGGATGCCCTATTGGATCGATTTAAACAACGAAGAAGAAATTGACCTAAAAATTTTACTCCTCTCCAAAGAAACATCTCTTTGGATACAAAAAAATAAAATCAGCATTTATATATTTAACACTTTTGCAAATACAATCTGACGGACTTATTGCCAGGTGGCAATCTCTTCCAACCAACCAGACACAAAGTAAATTAAGCAAGTTACATGGTCGCAAAAAACATTCAAATGACTATCCATCCTCACGAAATCCATGAACACATACGTGAGCATATGCCCACAAACCCCACAAAGACAGACAATCACCCGAACATTCCTTTCATATAAAGTGAGATATCATCAATGAAAGGAAAAGGAAGGGATGGTGGAGAGAAAAGGAAAATAATCAGGAATGAAACACATTATATTACTGACTAGAAATTAAGAATTTTTCAGTCGCTTCTTAAAGCATGCCAAGGACAGAGCAAGTATAACATTGGGTTGTAACTGATTCCAGAGTCTCACTGCATGGACATTAAAGGATGGTGTAAAAAAAGAAGAGCGGTGAACTGGATAGGCCTGTAATAAACAATCTCTATTTGAGCGTAGCGCTAGTTCATGATCGGAAAGATGCTGAAAATTTAAGGGACAGTTAAGGATACTATACACTAGACAGTATATGAATTTGAACATTGATGTGTAAGCAGTTTTATACAATAGAAAAAAATAATCAGACAAACCTAATACAACAACAAAACAAACCCACATAATTTACTTAACCCTTATCATGGCATTGTAACACAGGTGTTACATTAATTTAGGAATTAAAAAAAAAAACAGAGACTGGAACGTAATTTCAAATATGGCAACACATTCAAATACTATACATGCACTATTGTGTGGAGTGGTATCATCTGGTGATAAATATTGACAACGCTACAACCTTTCAAACGACATCGGGTCAACATGTCTGGACAGTGTGGGTGCGTTTTGAAAATTGGGGTAAATAATCTAAATATCTTATTAATCACTACATGTAGAGAAAATTTTATTTGTTGATAATTCAGCTATGTAAATGTTCATGTTTTAGATTATAGAATCATTTTATAGCCCTTTTTTATAAAAATTGATATTTAGGCAATGTAATGTGGGTGTTACATATAAAAAAAACTATAAGGAAAAGTTGTGATTTTTTTTCCTCAATTTTCCATCATAACAAGGAATCACCAAAGAAAAATGTTAATATTTGGATAAATTGAACTTTGCCAAGATAAGGGTTAATTAACTTACAAGAACAACCTTTTTAGATAAAAAAGTAATAACCAAAAAATGCGAAAGGTTTCACCCTTTTTTTTCTTTGGGTCAATAAACCTCACACACTTCCAATGAAACACACACGAGTCTGACCTAAGCATTGTTCTTGTAACAATCTGGGATCATTCCATTCCGCTTAAAGAGTCACGAGATAGGAGGTAGATATACGAGGACTAATAATTTAATATGTGTGTCTAAGATTCATTTTCAACCTACGTAAGTACAATCATATAACTTCATACCAAAAGGCATTGAACTGGTTGAATGTTATAGACGCCAAATCCACATACTGTCTCTATTGTACAATATCCTTAACTGTTCCGCCGCCCCCTCTTATCTCGCCAAAAATTTTCAGCGTCTTTCCAATCATGGATTAGCGCTACGCTCAAACAGATATTGTTTATTAGCCTTTCCAGTTCACCGCTCCTCTTTCTTTACGTCGTCCTTTACTGTCCATGCAGTGAGACTCTGGAATCAGTTACAAACCAATACAAGACTCGCTCCGCCCTTGGCATGCTTTAAGAAGCGACTGAAAAAACTCTTAATTTCTAGTCAGTAAAATAATGTGTTTCATTCCTGATTTTTCTTTTCCTTTTCTCTCCACCATCCCTTCCTTTCCTTTTGATTGGTGATATTCACTTTATATGAAAAAGAATGTTCGGGTGATTGTCCGTCTTTGTGGGGTTCGTGGGCATGTGCTCATGTATATGTTTATGGATTTCATGGGGATGGATAGTCATTTGAATGATTTATGTGACCACGTAACTTACTTCATTTACTTTTGTCTGGTTGGTTGGAAGAGATTGTCGCCTGGCAATAAGCCCGCCAGATTGTATTTGCAATTAGTGTAAAATAAATAAATAAATAATTCTGGTTTTTCATCATAACAATAGACATAAGAATGTATTACTATTAAAATTCCTTTATAACTACAATGAGTGTATAACATTCTTTTGAAAAATTAAATTACCTGAAGCATGAACACCATTAGGTTTGCAATTTGATTTCATATCAAGATTAGACCACGTGTGTGCATGCAGGGCCTCCACAACTCTGTCGATGCCCCTTTTGTCTGGAATGATATCATTGTAATCATCTTCCGCAGCTTCTGTGTCCTCCAGCTCGATGAGTTCATAACTGTTCTGCAAGCACCAGTCCAGTGCTTCAGATTTTCTCACTCCTTGGGGTGTTACCTCTTTGAATGAATCACAAATAAGTAAAAGGACTTCTGGGCATCCTTTTACTGAGTCTCGCCATTTTTTTATATTCTCGAATGATTCTACCTAAAGTGAAACACAATTTTGAAAAAGGTTAATCAATGTATGTTTATACAGTGTGTTTACACAGTGTTGTTTTATGATAACATCACCTGAAGTGTTCTAGGAATTTAAACAAAACAGTGAAAGATATCATTAATTCAGTAAAAAATTGAAGTCTGAAGGAAAAACCTACAGAGGATTAAACTCGGGAAACCAACATTAAATAAGAAAGACTAATAAATTGAAATGGATAAGAAATGGTTTTTTTTAATAGTATTATAAATTAGTATATTTAAACAAAGATAAAAACATGACAGATTAGATCATCTTGAGCTAATAATTAATGAATAGGACATTTTTACATGAGGTTTGCCCATTCATTATCTAGCCTTATGCTGCAAAAAATTAAATAACTTCCCTACAGTTTCCTTCAAAACACTTTCATTGGGAAGCTACAACCTTATTCCAGCTGTTTTCTTCTTAATGTATCAATCTCCTCAACAATTCTCGATGAGGAGTCGCCAGATGTGTTATCGTGGTGAAACTGTTAATCACCACTTTTCCGGAGATTCAAGCCGTTTTCTTCTTAATTTATCAATCTTCTCAAAACTCTTAGGAAGTACTCTTTATTCACCATATAATTTTATGGAGCATATTTATAGTAAATAACATACATATAGTCAAACAATGTATTGTCATTGCTCCGATTCTGGCAACCATTATTTGATCTTTCTTTTTTTCTATATTTTCCACTAAGACTGGGCTTTTGTCTCAGGGTCATGGCCGTACACCCAATGATTCATCGCTGACGACCTTTAAGAGGAAATCATTTGACGAGTCATTTTTAGCTATTTCCAACATGTCCTGGGAATTTCTACTCAAAGGTTCTTCTGCTGTTACGTCACTTTCAACTGAATCGATGACTTTCAACAGAATCGTAACTGTTTTTAATCATCGAAATCACCCTTTAATTTGTGCTTCACCCATAAATTCATCTTAATCATTTTTATATTATTTATAGTTAGGACATTATTAACACTGTGGAGGTTTAAAGACATTGTAATTTGTTTTATCAAACACTGTTTATTCCACTTTTTGTAACGGTATAACCCTACCGACTTTTACCTCATCATCAGGGGAGCACAAACAAGACCTTGTTTGTGCTCCCTTGATGATAAGGTGAAAGCCTTGAAACCCAGCGGGTCCATATTACCTCTTCACCAGTCAGAATATTTCCATATTTGCTCTTTAGAGGCAAGAATGCAATTTACTAGGGCCATACACAACCTTCAGAGCCTCAAAAAAGCCTCTTTGGTCATTGAAAATTAAAGTACATGAAATACAAATTAAATGTACCCTTTCTCAGAAGAAAGGAATCCACTACACAGTGATGTCCCTCAAAAAAAATATCAACTGCTTCATTGACATAAATTTTCCAATTTTTTTGTCTATTTTTAATATTGTTTTCTTTGCTGGACTAAATTTTAAAACACTGTGAAGTGAGAAGTATGAATAATAGAAGATTGTGCATGATGAAATGTATGAATTTGGAGGGGGCAAAAGTGCTTAATTAGAAAAGTTTAGAGATCTGTTGTCTCTGCCTAATCCGCAAGGGACACAACGTTATGATATTTATGCATTATATTAATGGGTATAAGAGATCACACATTTTTGAAGCAAAGAAACATAAAATGAATAAGAATTATTAATATTTCAAAATGCTGTTAACATTACAGTTTAAAACGTTCATAGCTGTTGATTTGAATTACACTTATGTTGATTTGAATTACACTTTCCTTATATACAGTACACCCTGGCATGTTTGTTGCCATGTAACAATCTCGTCTAATCAACCAGTACACCTTTTAAAAAAATTTATACCAGTGGGAGTCGAACTGGGTTGCTCTAAATAAAATTAAATACAAGTGTCTTACCAACTAGGCTACAAAGGTCATTAATTTATATATAATTTTAAAATAATACATTTTATTCTGATAATTTTTTTAAATGAATATTTAAAAATTGTATTATTCTAAGCAATTCAAAGGATATCTGAATTATTCAAGGGGAAAAAATCTTAACCTTGTTTCTAGAAAATCTAGATATGAATATTATTTCAAGTATTTCCAAGCAGAGAATTTGAGTATTATAAATGGTTTGTATCTTTCAAAAGAGTTTTCCAGAATGAATAATCCAGTTTATGGTATAAAACAAGCATTCAAAATGTCTAGGTTTTTAATTCTAAGGAGACTTTTGGAATTTAAATTAAACATAAGGTATATGTTTCTTCATGAGAGAAAAGTTATTTTATGTTATAAGAACATTTTCGAAAATATTAAGTTACATTTTAAATCTCATTGATTGTAATGGCAATTGTTCATTATATAATTTTTTAAACATTGATTTCATATTTTAATTTTATCGTGGAATTTTACATCACTATTTCGGAACATTCCAGACAATATTTCTGGAACATTTCACAAGTAGACGAAAAACAAAGACGTGACTGTATAAACAGGAAATACTTACAATTTTACTATCAAAATAAAGAATGAGGCCTTCCGTTAATGGGTGAATTGTTGAGGGGAAAATATCTCCATTTCGCACTGGACAAATGTTGACATTGGCTTTGTAATATTTTGTATCTATGTTCCAAGGATATAATTTTAAATTTTCACCAAGAGAAACGCACTCCGGAAGCTCATCGCGCTTAAGGATTTCTGCAACGAACACAAAAATATTAGTATAATGAATCATATAAACTGTTCAAAAATCACATGCGGAAAAAAGCTATATCAAATATATATATGAAAACAACATACGTTTAACAATTTTTTCAGGATTGACAAAATCGCTAAATACAGCGACACAAGGCAATTGTGAATCTATCATTTTTATTTCAATATAAAATCGACTATCTTTTAATAATTCACATTGAAACGCAATTATTCCAATTCCGATGAACAACAAAACGAGTCATCTACACCGGCCACTAATGTCACAATGACATTTGAAAAATGACAAAAGTAATCCGATAGAAAAATTCTTTTATTTCTATTTATATAAATTATTATTAGCATTTATTTATAATTTACAAAACATATTTTTAATGGTTTAAAATTAATTCGTTAAAAGCTATTGTTTATTATAGGTGCACATTAACAAGTACATACAAACATTTACAAGTATTTCAAAAACAAACCTCTGGAAATAAATGGTGAATAAAATAATATTACGTATGTAACATGGAAACAAATCAATAATCAAGTTTATTTTAGAACGGAATGTTTCTTTTTTCATTAAATTCGTAGAAAAATCAAGAATTTTATTTAAGTTCAAAGTTTCGATGAAGCGCCGATTATTTTTCGTCAATTAAAATATTTGGGTATTAATAAACTACATTAAAATATTTTATCAAAATAATTATAACTACTAGAAATAAATTTAAAGTAAATAAAACAAAATTTATATTCTACTCGAATAAAACGTCAATATAATAAAACGAATAAAACGTCAATTGCCATTCAATGAACGAAAGAAAATTACTAATAATAAATGTACATCTTCTTCTTAAATTGATATATTATTAATTAAACTGTTACAACTATTTATAAAGCAGTAAAATAGATAAAGATAATGAAATGATTCGACAAAATAAAAATGTAATTTCAATTACAACGAACTATCGGCAAAATGTATTGTTTAAGGATATGAAAATTATTTGGGACTGTTGAAAAATATACAAAAAATGTTAATTTATGTTTTGGAAATTGTGTATTGAATTAAATTAATTTACTTTTGTATTTTAATAATTAAAAAAATAAAAACGAAGAACCTACTTAAACATACAATACTCGTTAATAGTAAAAATATACGGGTAACATCGAACCATCCATAAACTTCTAGAAAATCGAATTTAGTTCAAAATGACTACTTTTACTTTTGAATTGAAAATAATAAACGTTTTTGAAAAGTCAAAATGGTAATAAACACCCTATTCAAACTAAAAAGTAATATTTGATTTATTTAGTTGTAATTTTTAATTTTATAAAACATTTTGATTTTAAACATACACTGAATTGACCGGAAAAGCTCTTATTGTTTCTAGAACATGCTAGATTGTTCGAGAGAAAATTCAATTTTCTATATATATCCTAGTTGGCGCGCATCTGCTGTCATTTTCAAAATAGTTGTCGCTGGAAGTGGTTGATTAGCGTTTTACAGTAGTGGCATTGTGCCGGCTTTTTAATCCAACAAACTTAAGTCTTTATTGTGCGAAAATCTAAATAATCAAGGTGCGTTTATTAATTTTATTAATCTGTGTTATTGTTTCGCGAATTTTTTTATTTTGAACCCACAATTTACGTTTCTGTTTTTCTTGCGCATTTTCACCGGGCGAGTCCCAGCAGTTTCTGGAACACGTTTTTTTAGAAATATGTATTTTAAGGAAGAAATTCAGTTCCTTTTTTCTCTTAATAAGCATAATAAAAGTTCTTTTGCTTTTTTTGTATCCACTTCGATAGGATTTTTCCACAATCGACTAGAAGGAAAACAACGATGCATATATTCAATGAAATTAAATTTATAGTTATTTTGTAAAAAATATTTTTATCAATTGACTATCCTTTTCAATTTGCGTCTATTTCAACCGATTACTGTTGAATCTGTAATTATTTTTTTCAAGGACATTTTTTCCGCATTGTCTAACTATATTTTTTTTTCAATTTCAGATGCCTGAAGAAGTTCAGACCGCTGATGTGGAGACCTTTGCGTTCCAGGCTGAGATCGCTCAGCTTATGAGCTTGATCATCAACACGTTCTACTCCAACAAAGAAATCTTCCTCAGGGAGTTGATCTCCAATTCATCTGATGTATGTATTTTCTTTATTGATTATTGTTATTCTTTTTTGTTATTAATTATAGATCATGTAGCGTAATAAATAAAAAAATATTTTTTCTTGACTTAAGTCTTGTTCTACATTAATAGGTCAATTTAAGTACAGTGAAACCTCGGTCTTCGAACTTAATCCGAAGGCTGTTCAATTTTTCCCACAAGAAGTAATGTAGATTGAATTAATCTTCTCCAGGCCCCTAAAATACACAACACTAAATAAGATATAGTGAAAATTTAACTGCACTTGTACTAAGGCGAGCTAATGGCGTAAATGGAAGGTGAAGAGGAGAGATGTTTTTGTTTGAAAAGGGAGTCAGTCACCTTGAATAAAAATGTTGGGTGACTGTCCTGAAGTTTTTTTTTCTCACTAAAAACGTATGTAAAATAGTTTGTTTCCATGTCCACAGTTTAATAGATATCTGAATTGAGATATGGATTTTTTATTAAATGTATGTTTAAGAACCAAATTAAAATATGTCTGAGAATCGAGGTTCCACTGTATTTCATATTTATTTCCTTATCTTCCCATTAAAACAGATTTAAAAAGAATTTTGCTATTTAGTTAGTATGTTGAATGATCATTTTAAGATATATTGAATGGTGTATAGTGATAGGAAACAATGTGGTACTAAAACATATAAATTCGAACGAGACTATCAAAATCTGCTGTTGAATAGGATATAATAGTATTCTAGTACAAGCTTTGATGTATGGGAGTGAAATATGGAAAAAAACTTAAAAGAGCTGAATAAAGACTGCAGGAATGTGTGTACTAAAAATACTTGACAGAAAAGTGGAAAGTGATTTGTGATGAATGCAAACTTGACTGATGTACGAGGGTGGTCCGATAAGTACTTAGCCTACAAAAGAATAACAAAAATTTTGGAAAAGTGGCGATTTATTTCTCAGCATAATCTCCTTTGAGTTCTATACACTTGACCCAGCGATGCTCCAACTTCTTTAACCCGTCTGAAAATTACGTTTTCTGGAGGTCTGCAAAGTAGGCCTCCGTGGCGGCTATAACCTCCTCATTCGACTCAAATTTCTGCCCGGCGAGTGACTTTTTCAAATTTGGAAACCAAAAGAAGTCGCACGGGGCCAAATCCGGAGAATACGGTGGATGGGGCAGCAGTTCGTAGACTAATTTTACCAATTTGGCCGTGGAGACAGCGGAGGTGTGAGCCGGTGCGTTGTCATGATGGAAGAGCACTTTTTTCTTCGCCAAATGGGGCCGTTTTTTCTGCAATTCGGCGTCGAATCGGCCCAATAATTCGACATAGTAGAGCCCTGTGACCGAGGAAGTCGATGTAGATCACACCTTTTGAATCCCAGAAAACGGTGGCCATCACCTTTCCGGCTGATAGGACAGTCTTCGCCTTCTTCGGAGCACGTTCGCCGGGTGAAGTCCACTGTTTCGATTGTTCCTTGGTCTCGGGTGTGTACCAGTGTATCCATGTTTCGTCGACGGTCACGAAACGACGCAGAAACTCCTTCGGATTGCGCTTAAACATCGTCAAACACTGCTCTGAAGTGGTCTCACGGTTGCGCTTGTCCGGAGTGAGCAAACGCGGCACCCATCGCGCCGACAGCTTTCTCATGCCCAATACTTCATGCAGGATATGACCCACGCGATCTTTTGAGATGCCCACTGTCTTAGCTATCTCGCGCACCTTCAATCGGCGGTCTGCCAATACGAGATCGTGGATTTTTGTCACGTTATCCTCCGTGGTAGCCGTTTTCGTGACTCGTCAAAAACCGACGTGCGACCACGTTGAAACTCGTTAAACCAATTTTTGACGGTCGCCACGCTCGCTTCCACACGCGGTCAAAACAAAACTACGCGTCCGATTCGGCTGAAATTTTGACAGTAGCTGTCAACGAGAATGTACTACGCGATAAAAAATTGCTCTTGCGATAGTGGTGCCATCGGGCGGTGAGGCTAAGTACTTATCGGACCGCCCTCGTATATATAAAGCCAGATGAAGAGCATTCTGAATTTTGGCATGTAGAATGAATGAATGTAGAAAGACTAACAAAACAAATACGAGTAGAAGGCATGGTAGAGTAAGACCAAGGATGGTATTGTTGGATCAAATGAATGATATTTTGGAAGAGGGAAATGTAAAATCAGAAATCTCAGGGGCTGATGAAAAGGGGTGTGGATATAGAAGTGGTGAAAGATGTGCATCGCAATAGGAAAAAAAGTCAGGTGTTCTCTCCTCTGCTTACCACGACTGAGATGGCGTGATTGTATCTATGTAAAATTAAAAGGAATATTCTGATTTATGGATCATAGTTTTTTTTAGGATTTTTACACACGATTGTATTTTTAAAATTTCTTTTTATTTTTAGGCCTTGGATAAAATCCGCTATGAGTCTCTCACAGACCCTTCAAAACTGGAAAGTGGAAAGGACCTGTTTGTCAAGATCATCCCCAACAAGAGCGAGGGCACACTCACGATCATCGACACTGGTATCGGAATGACCAAGGCAGACCTTGTCAATAATCTGGGTACCATCGCCAAGTCTGGAACTAAGGCTTTCATGGAGGCTCTGCAGGCTGGAGCTGATATTAGCATGATCGGTCAATTTGGTGTGGGATTCTACTCCGCTTATCTGGTTGCTGACAAAGTCACAGTAGTTTCTAAGCACAATGATGATGAACAATACATCTGGGAGTCTTCAGCCGGTGGCTCATTCACTGTCAGCGTGAACCATGGGGAACCACTTCACAGAGGAACAAAGGTCGTCCTCCATATCAAGGAAGATCAGGCTGAATTCTTGGAAGAAAATAAAATCAAGGAGATTGTAAAGAAGCACTCTCAGTTCATCGGCTATCCCATCAAGATGCTGGTAGAGAAGGAGCGCGAGAAGGAGCTCTCTGACGATGAAGAGGAAGAAAAGAAAGAGGATGGAGAGGAAGAGAAAGACAAGCCTAAAATTGAGGATGTGGGAGAAGATGAGGATGAGGACAAGGAAGACAAGAAGAAGAAAAAGAAGACCATCAAGGAGAAGTACACCGAGGATGAAGAGCTAAATAAAACCAAGCCCATCTGGACAAGAAATGCTGATGACATCACTCAAGAGGAGTATGGTGAATTCTACAAATCACTCTCCAATGACTGGGAAGATCACCTTGCAGTAAAGCACTTCTCTGTTGAAGGTCAGCTAGAATTCCGCGCACTTCTTTTTGTGCCCAGGAGAGTGCCCTTCGATCTGTTTGAGAACAAGAAGCGCAAGAACAATATCAAGTTATACGTCAGGAGGGTGTTCATCATGGACAACTGCGAAGATCTCATTCCAGAGTACCTAAACTACATGAAGGGTGTTGTGGACAGTGAGGACTTGCCCCTCAACATCTCTCGTGAGATGCTTCAGCAAAACAAAATTCTCAAAGTAATCAGAAAGAACTTGGTTAAGAAATGCTTGGAGCTGTTTGATGAGCTGGCTGAAGATAAGGAAGGCTACAAAAAGTTCTATGAGCAATTCAGCAAGAACTTGAAGCTTGGTATCCATGAGGACTCGCAGAATAGGGCTAGGCTCGCAGAGCTTCTCCGTTTCAACACCTCTGCATCTGGTGATGAGGTTTGCTCTCTGAAGGATTACGTAACTCGCATGAAGGAGAACCAGAAGCACATCTACTTCATCACTGGCGAGAACAAGGAACAAGTAGCTAACTCCTCATTTGTTGAGAGGGTGAAGAAGCGTGGATTCGAGGTTATCTATATGACTGAGCCCATTGATGAATATGTTGTCCAACAAATGAAAGAGTATGATGGCAAGCAGTTGGTATCCGTCACAAAGGAGGGCTTGGAACTGCCTGAAGATGAGGCTGAAAAGAAGAAACGTGAGGAAGACAAGACCAAATTTGAAGGGCTGTGCAAAGTAATGAAGAATATCTTGGATAATAAGGTGGAGAAAGTAGTGGTCAGCAACAGGCTTGTTGAATCACCCTGCTGTATCGTCACTTCACAGTATGGCTGGACAGCCAACATGGAGCGTATCATGAAGGCACAAGCCCTCAGGGATGCATCCACCATGGGTTACATGGCAGCCAAGAAACACCTCGAAATCAATCCTGATCATTCTGTTATTGAGACCCTCAGACAGAAAGCTGATGCTGACAAAAATGACAAGGCTGTTAAGGATTTGGTGATCCTTCTCTTCGAGACTGCTCTTCTCTCATCAGGATTCACTCTGGATGAGCCTCAGGTGCATGCTGCTCGCATATACAGAATGATCAAGTTAGGTTTAGGTATTGATGAGGAAGAACCCATGCTGGCCGAGGAGACCACACCTGGAGATGTACCACCCCTGGTTGGTGATGCAGAAGATGCGTCGAGAATGGAAGAGGTGGACTAAGCTAATTGTACTTCTTTGCACTACTAGTCAACAATTTCTCATCCAAGACGTATTTAAAACCTCGTTTTAGCGGTACATCCTAGGCTTAAGTTCTTTTCGTTACATCATTCCTGAAAATGATCATCGAAATGATCTACCTTTTTCATTATGTTTGTATTTCTTTTTTATTTGATTAAAAGTACAAATTATTTTACTTTATTCCATGTGTTTTATAAAACCTTGTCTGACTAATCAATGAGAAAAAGATAAAACATAGCTCTAACTTTTGAAATTCTTTACAATGTACATGTAAAAGGACAAAAAATGGAGTCCTGTATATGTGGAAATCTCAAGCTCTTGAAATGGGGGTACTTTACAGCCAAGTTACTTTTATAGTCGGGGGGGTTTTTTGTTCTATATAAATTCATAAAAATGGCTGAGGTTTCTTTAAGTATCTTAAAAAAGATAGAATGTGGATGAAGTTCAATTTGCATTATGTCCATATATTAGTAAATAATCTGTGAAGGGAAATTGATACACAGTAATCCTATTCTTAATCAAGTCGTTCCCTGCACTCTGATTTCCCGCTTACACCTGAGATTAGTCAAGTCCTTAATATAATATATATCGGGTGGTGGCATGTTCCAGTGGTCTTATGAATTTAGTGTCATGTTGGGGCTGAGCATGATATTTACATCTTAACATTCATGATGAAACATCCATAATAACCTCCATTATATTAAAGTATTGTACAAAAATATATATTTGAACAGGTCTCTTTTAATTTGAACTATGAATGCTTACAATTTGCTAGTCAATTTGAATATTGAAGATAACTTTTTTAGATAAAAAATTACTTGATATTAAATTTTAACTTTATGCTTCAAGTCGGGTAAAAAATAAACATGAAAATAAAATTCATTTTGGAAATCCGCTTGTTCGATTAGTGCTCAATAGGAAGAACTAGGAGAGAAGCATGGCACACGAAAATTTGTATATCTTTGCAGTCAATTTTGAAAATTAACAATTTTTACAAAATTCAATTTAAATTATAAGTGTGAGTGAATATGGAAATACAAGATGTCCTAATATATTGTAAATATATCAAAAAAACTATTCATATGTAGTAAAAAAAGTACATATGTACTACGGAAGGGTAGGAGACACGGTGACGCAGCAGTCAGCGCAAGAGATCTAAAGACGTACTGCATGAGACGCTTAAAAACATTAATGCTCAGCACAACTGGGAGCAGATTGAGCCAATTGGTGTGGAAATATGGATAGTTATCAGGGATCAAATAGAAAAGATGCAACAAGCTGCAGCTACTGAAGGTACTTGCCCTATACGCAACGGGATATGCCTATGACAAATTGGCTTACTTAGTCATCTCTGGTGGCACCAACGTTACATGCCCCGATCACCTACTTTGTACTGCGTCTTCTGGTATAATCATGGGTTATGGGCATTCATTCATATGTATTATTGTACATAACAGAT
Organism: Odontocerum albicorne; assembly: GCA_949825065.1. Classification (NCBI taxonomy): domain Eukaryota; kingdom Metazoa; phylum Arthropoda; class Insecta; order Trichoptera; family Odontoceridae; genus Odontocerum; species Odontocerum albicorne. The sequence continues at coordinate 46,008,412 of OX463839.1, forward strand.
CAGGGCTCAGAAAGCCCAGCATTTGTTGTGCACGAAAAAAACAATAATGCATTTCAATGAACTTTACTTTTACAACTCAATATATTTTCCTTCTTTACATATTAAATATAGCTTTTACATAAATAGAAACATATTCACGATAATATGAATAAAAACCCTGATTAACACATTTATTGTGAATAAAATTTTATGTCGACACATGCCGTGCTTAGAAATTTAGCAAAGACACAAACATGCCGTGCTTAGAAATTTAGCAAAGACAGCCTGGAATGTCATACGAATCAGGGTGTTTGTGTAGACACGCGAGGTGCGTCTTAGTACTGAATGTGTTAAGAAATAAATATCAATAAACAAATTGGTAAAATAAAAGGACAAAATTCTCTATGCGCATCAATAAATATACATATTAAATTTTAAAATTAAAGCAAGAAAAACATTTCAATCAAAAGTAAACTGACGACCTTTGTGCTTAAGTTGGTAAGACGCTTGTCTTCCTGCCTGGGGGTTGCAGGTTCGGTTCCCGTTGGAACCCTGATTTAAGTATTCCAGTCTGGTTTTTATTTAAAGTCCTTTTAACATCTTTATAGTTGGTTAGAAAAGATTACCACATGGCAATAAATCCACCAGGTTGTACTGTATACAACAAAAGTGTAATAAAGTACAATAAATCTATACTTTAATATTCAAATCATATTTAAAAGTATAATAAAAAAAAAATACTATGGATATACATATTGATGAGTGCTTTCACGTAAAACTAGTATTGAATTAAATTTCCCGTAAAGCAAATGCGGAATGAATATCAGTAGTAAGAATAGCTAAATTATCCATAGCACTGCATGATTTACGGAAGCCAAATTGATTAATATCTAGAATTTTATTGGATTATACAAACCATTCAAGGCGGTTTTTAACCTTTCCTTCCCTGTGTTGGGTATCTTCTACACGTTGCTTCTAATAACCATCAATATCTCTATAAATATAATAAATACAAGGTTAAGATTTTAGGTATTCCTCCATAATATATTTACGCATTGATTTAAAAAATAATATTAATAATAATCAGAATTTATCGACTACATCGTAAGTATTTTGTGAATATCGGAAACAAATTCGCATTTAAACGCTGTGAGTGCCTCGATCTTGGGTCTTGACGATAGGTGAAGAGTATGCGGGAAGCGCGACACTATATTCGCATCTCACTTTTGCATACGTCACTGAATAGCGAGGAGCTCAATTGTCTCAACCTCGCAAGTGTAAGCCACGCCCGAGTTAGCCACCAACCCTGCCGCGCCGCAGTAGCTGTTGAGCTGGCAACGAGACTAGATCTACGCCCGTTCCATGAGCGTTGCCAGATGGTTTTTTAATGTTTTCAGCAAATAAATCTCAATTATTATAATTTTTAACTTAAATTATAATTAATTAAGGGGATTATCTATGAATGTTCTTATTTTCCGATTTAAAATCGCTAATTTTTTATCGCGTACTCACTACCCAACACCGGAGCGCGCGTTTCAATTTTATCACCGTAAGGGAAGAGTTAATAACATGTTCTGTGATTTTTTCTAAAGTTGATGCAAGGGCTATTCTGCCGTCATAAGCAAAAAAGCAGCCAACGGGAAAAAATCTGAAATTTAACAAGTATGAGGCAATATTCCATATCAAATTCTGAACCATAATCCATAAAAAAATACATTAAACCATTTATTTCAACCCAAAACTCGACATAATGTCTTTTTAATTTTACAAAATATTAGGTTTTTCAAAGCAAAAAAACAATAAAATGTGATTCATAAGCAAAAAAACAGCAAGTGTGTTTGCTGCGTTTTTGCTCATGAATCACATTTTACAGTTTTTTCGTTTATGAATCACAACATTTTTAAGCAGCAATGAAAAATATAAAAGTGCAGTTTTCTCAAAACTCAACGTTTGCCATTAGCTGCATTTTTGCTTATGAGAGCAGTATTGGTCTATAGAAATTTCCGTCTGCAAGATCTCATCTCATTTTAGGTATTGGGATGATTTTAAATATTTTCCAAGACTTTTTCCTGTGTTGAAAATGCTATTGACCAGTGTTAGGTAATAAATACTTCCTGGTGTAGGGAAGGGTTTTTACTGTTATCCAACCCTGGGGAGGAATCATTTGGGTTGGATAAAACCATGTTAACCCTTTTAATCCGACGGGGCCGATACATTAGTTGGCCCCCTTTCGGCCAACTTATGTATACGAAAAATCCCACAGCGCCGATCATCAGCCTCAAAGTTTTCATACAAGTTTTTATGTTGAATAAAAAAAAATATAAATATTTTTTTTTATGAAACATGAAAATTACTTATTATTTTACACTGTACAGGGAAGTCTCCACAAAAAAATAGGTTTTAAAACTAAATATTCACTGAGATAAAAAATACAATATAAACTACTGTTTTTATTGCCAAAAAATGCTGGGATTTTTCATACATTTTATGCAAAATATGCTGGAATTAAAAGGGTTAAGTTCGTTTTCTGTGAAAGACGCATCTAGAGGATGATTATAAGAGGTGAGGAAGTAAGTATATGGAATGTCATATTCAGCTGGAAATGAGGGAGAAGCAATTTTGTTTAAATAAGTGTGAACCCAACGCTCTGTTGGTATTCTGTGTAAACGAGTTGAGTCGACGGACCTAAATTTTTTAACACTCCCACACTGTCGATATTGGGGTTTCTGGCGAAAGAGAATGACAAATTGTTTCCATTCAACTTTCTTCTTATTAGAAAGTAAGCATTTTGTGACAGCTTGTATTTTGTGAAGAAGAAAATTTGCCTCAGTCATGTTATTTTTATAAGATTCAACTTTTTCCCGAGATATAATTGCATTAGAGCACTCTTCATCCCATCATGGAAGGGGTTGTGGCTTAAAAGAGGGGGATTTTTTAAGATGAATCGAAGAGTGATCTGCCTGAATCACCACTCCATGAATTTATCATACAGAATATGGAAGTTTTTGTGTGTTGACCAATCTAGTTGTTGTATTGAGGTATCGAAAGTATGGGAGAATTTGTTTCAATTGGCTCTACAGGTGTTAAATTTACTAGATGGGATTAATGAATAGAGGATAAGGTGATGGAAACGTAATGATTATGGGAAGATGATCCCTCCCGTGGGGATCATACACTACATTCCACAATAGTATAGAGACTAATGTGGCTGAACAGATTGATAAATCTATTGTGCTTGAATTTTGATTCGGCGCCATCAATCAGGTAGGTGAGTCTTCATTCAGTACACAAAGTTAAAAGTCATCCAGAAAATTCCAAACACGTTCAGTTTCAAATCTACATGTTCTAGGTGATCCCCATAGCCTGTGATGGGAGTTCATATTCCCAAGTAAATTGATAGGATGAAGTAGTGTTGCTATTATATCCCTTAATTGAGATTATGATAGATGCGGGATATAAACTGATAGATAAATAATATTCTGGATTCTAGCAGCGACTGCATTGAAGCTGGCATCCCGAGAACCCAGAACCACTTGTGTTAATAGAATGGATGATAATATGAAAAGGACTGATCCATCCTTTTGATCCGCCCTATCGTCTCGTAGCCACGAGTACCCGGGAACATTGGGAATGCCCCCGAAAGTTTACGACTATTTCATTGCAATAGTCTTGATGATAGATAAGATCTTTTTTCAGCCATTTTTTTTTATATTTAATTAGGAGAGATCGATACGAAACCTCCTTCTATTGCACCTATTTCTTCAAGTGTATTGGTTCGGTAGATAAAATTTTTAGTTTAGTTTAATATTTCTTTGGCAACGTTGGACGGTATATGAGGAGAATTATATAAGAAACAAGAGATGAGTGATACGAGTTTTTTTAATGTCGTTGAAATGTTTGTATTTAGTGATTGTGGAGTGATTAGATTGTCTAAAGGGAAACCACATCCATTAGGAAGGTTTGCGTTTGGGCGCTATAGGACGCCTTTAATCTCCTTCATCAAGGGAGTGATATAACGGTGAAAAGTGGGACCCGAGGAGTTCGTAGCATTTTTACTAAAAATGACAGTTGTTTTCCCGGGCCGACGACCATAGACCTCAGCAAGAAGTTTGTTTTTAAATTTACAATTTGATATGATACAATTGCATCCGAGTAATCACTGAATCTAAGCAAACCCAAATAATGATTTGCGAACATGTCATCAACAAGAAATCTCAATCACTGATATGTTAGTAATGTTGCTAATTTTAATACATTATCAATTTCGTCAGTTTTATTTTTTGGTATATATTGTGTAGTTGATTGCAAATTATCTTAACATTTTAAATAATGTTTTGAAATTAATTTCGTTATTAAAACATTTCAGATTTTTTACTGCCCTGATTAATACAACCCCAGATAATCGAGTCTACTGTAAACTTAAAATAAAAATACTGAATTTAGGCCAAAAAGCGATTGAATGCAAGTCAAACCACTAAAACTTTGTATTGGTCAACTTTTGTCTATTATAGAGTATTTTACTATGATGCAATAAAAATAAATATAATTGAAAAATATGTATTTATTTATTTCAAAAATTTATTTGTTCTTAAAAATACTTGAACCATGTTTATCTTTGCATGTTTTAACAACTTCATAAACAGTAATCAATCTTCTCTCAATAGCCTGGAGATGCAGATCAGAAAGTATCGGTGCTCCAGGCTCCTGTGATGAGAAGGAGGACAGAGCTGAAGACAGTGCGCCCCCCGATACAAGACGGAGACGATCCCAAGTTGATTTCCTCAATCTAAAAAAGAACAAATTGAAGCGTGTTTTTTCAAATATTTTGTATGACTGAAGCTTTTTTTACTAATTGTTATCATGTTATTTTGGTTCAACCAAGTGCATATTCATAATTACATAATTACAAGTTGAATATCCTAAAACAATCTGTTAAGCAGCGTGTGCTGCTAACAAATCAGAAAAGGGATTTATTTGTTCAAGTTCATATGCTTAAAATATTTTAATGGATTTGTGGAATTTTAGTGGACAAGTGAACTTAATCATATCATCCTCGATTATTATATACTCGTATACGAGAAAAAATGTAGATGGAACAATATTGAATGTGTACTGGGAATATCAGAAGGTAGTATAACCCCGAAGTCTGATTATCATTCTTTTGAGAAGTGAAACTAGCTCATTATGTTTTTAAATAGATACTTTGAAATTGAGATTCTCATTTTTTTTATATTCAGAAAATTGAAAAGCGACTACCTATTTCTAGCTTTACAAAATCCCGGTTAACAAGATTTTTCCTTTAACATTGCTAACCAAATGAAGTTTATCTTAATGATGCATATGATCTGCTTGAATCAGATAATGAAAAGCTGACAAACGTTGAGTATCTTGAAATGAAAAAGATGATATAAATTATGCTGATACTCTCCTATTCATTCCTTTACGAGTTCAAAGAGGAATTTGAAAATCTCAAAAGATTGATTGAGATTTTTAAATGCTTCTGTAATATTTTACAAAGAAGAATAAAAGAATCTCAAGTAAACAAATTAAAACTTATGTCAAGAAACAGCTAACTGCTTGAGCATCCAGTGTTATTTAATAACAAATTATGGCATGGAAATATAATTCTTATAACCAGATTTATTACTTTTCTCCCATTATGGAGAATTTATTTCATTCTGTAGAATGGCAACGAACCTTCTCAGCGGGAAAAACAACGTCTCCATGACAACTTTGAAAATCCTTACCCATCGCATCAGATAACTTTTTGCTAACTAACTTTTTTAACAATAAGATCATTCAGTGAGGAGACACAGATGGTGCATCGCAACATGAAAAAAAGGATATTCAAAGCTCCAATGAAAACATCATCTTGTCCCATCGATAGGCATTCACTCTTGAGCATCCAGTGAATCTAGAAAGGTTGCCGCGCCTTTGAATGAACATCTCTAGAGAAGCATTTTGTTGACTTGCAACCTTATTAATTTCTAGTTTTCATTGAATTTCTAGTTTATGTTTTCATAGATAAATTTTTCATAAATAAAGTTGCTGATTTGATAACTGTTGTTAGAAGATATTGCCACATAGCAATAACTCAGCCAGGTCAGCCAGCAAAACAGTAAAATTAATCTCATCCCTTGTTCGTTCCATAAATAATAAAAGTAACTGGTACATTTCTTAAAGTGAATCATTGCTTCAATATATTTAGCACATATTTTTAATTTATGCATTGTTTTTAATAAGGTATTAAATATAAACATTTCACTTACAGACAACACTGATAAAGAGGGGCCAATATATCAATATAGTCTTTATGGGGATTCCCCAAGCCCTTGCCATTATCTAACAAGATGACTCGCTCCAGAAATGTCTCGTAGTGATGTCGGTCCCCATTTTGTAGGAGGAAATCAAATATGGCTGCGTCAATCAAGTCCAAGATTCGCATCAGTGGTAAGGTTTTTTTAACAACACTGCAATATTGATTAGTCAAAAGATAAAATATTCAACTGTAAAAATTTTGCATTCTTCGGTTTCATTAATTTATGAGTGAATTATAAATCTAATTCCTCGAAATATGTGTGTAGAATTCTAATAGAAAACTGATAAAAAAAAAAGTATACCAGGTCTGTAAATATGAAACCGGAATTTGCTCATAGATGGCTCTAGTTTTCAATGTAGTGCATGTCAAACTGCGTCATTGGCGCCTTTTTCTTGTGTTGACATTTGTCAAAGACTTTTAACTCCCAACAATACAAGTTTATTACAACTACATATGTTTACATAGCGTTGAACATGTCTGTTTTTGTGCCTGAAAACTACGATTTGCGGACAGCATTGATTTTTTGTTACCATTTGAAGAAAACTGCTGCAGAATCGCATCAAATGCATGTCGAAGCTTACGGTAAGCATGCTCTTGGTAAAGCACAGTGCTTTGAGTGGTTTAAAAAATTCAAAAGTGGCGATTTTGACATGAGAAACAAAGAATGTGGAAGACCACCGAGAAAGTTTGAAGACGCCGAATTGCAAGCATTGTTGGATGAGGATGACGTTCAAATGCAACAACAACTCGCGGATCAATTAAATGTGACACGAGAAGCCGTCTCCATACGTTTGAAAGCCATGAGAAAGATCCAGAAGGTGGGAAAATGGGTTCCACATGAACTGAATGAAAGACAGCAGGAAAACCGAAAAACCACTTGCGTTATGCTGCTCGCCAGGTACAAAAGAAAATCATTTCTCCATCGAATTGTGACTGGCGATGAAAAATGGATATATTTCGAGAATCCTAAGTCTGTAAATATGAAACCAGAATTTTTTTATAGAAAATACACATTTATTGTATGAAAATGGTAAAACATATTTTATTAAAGTATTGCCCATCGCTGATAACTATTTAATCTAGTCAAAATTATTAGTCGATAGAAATAAGTGCTCTTAAAATAATATTTATAAAAAAATATTGTCGTAATAAGCTGCTATGGAAAAATATTCTTTTTTTTTTGTTTGACATTCAATAGCGAAATTTGAACTGCAAAAACTAAATTAATGGAGAGCGTAAAAAGTAAACTTAGGAAAGAATGGAAGAAGATAGTATGAGAAACATAAATAAGCATGTATGTTGATGTAGATAAATATACACTAGGTCAAAGCTATATGTGCATGGATAGGAATGTGTAGAGATTTGTTGTATTTGATGATATCTATGTTAAAAAATGTATGTTATTTCAATCGTAAAAAAAGCTCTACTTACTAATTTCTTAAAAATATGATGAGAAGAATTATTCAACAAAAATAAATATCTCATACAAAAGAGGTAATAGAAATATTTACAACTTTTTGGGTACCATTGGAAAATGAACCTGAATCCCTGGGTGGATGATTAGCGTTTTAGCAACCAGGCTACAGATGTCTTCAGCAGTCAAGTAAAAAGTAATAACGGTGCTACTTTATGCATTCTTTTAGGATGTGCTATTTGTAGAACGTAACTTAACTAATACTATTTGTTTTTTTATACTAAAACCTGATAATAATTTTAGACTAAAACCTTTACAAAACTTTTACCAATTTTATTTTTCCCTTCAGAAAAGAAGGTATATTGACTTAAGTTCATTATACACGGTACTAAAGATACTAGGAAATATTATATGATATAATGTGTGTGATGCATGCATATTGTAAAAACTTATTACTGTGTGTTTGTAGTAGAATATTTATATTATAAATGATTTAGAAACTGGTGAACTAAAGAACTATAAAATGTTCAATGAGTTATAAATAATATTTTAAAATGAAACACCACTGTGATACATTTTTACATAGCATATAAACATTTTATGATTTTTCGGTTAGTATATAAAAGTTAAATATCTTATCTAAGACAAAATTAATTATTAATATATTATAAATTAATGAATATAATATGTATATTATTTATTTTATCTTTTTTCCAAGATTCTAATTTAGTGTAGATAAGAGTTGCGAAATATAATATAAGAACAGATAATATAAATATCATGAAACTAATTTCATATAGAATATCCTGCATTCAATTGTAATAGATTGGTCAACATGAAAATCACAAATGCCCAAAAATATGCGTATTAGTTCAAAATATACAATTAATTATTATTTATAAGGTGATTTGGTTAGACATCAAAATATGAGAGGTTTTAAATTTGTATTTAACAGAAGCAGAAATAGACAATATTTATCCTATTTGTTTTAATACCAATTAAAACCCAATGTCACAAACCATCATAAAATCACACACCAAGATGAACCCGAATAAGATATGAAGCATGACATGAAAGATGGTTATAAAAATTACCATAATATACATGGAGTAAGGACCAAAAGTTTCCAGACCAAGGATAAAGGTGATAGAATGAAATATTTTTTTTATTTTGCAATACCAATGAGAAAAAAAAACTAAAGTTTTATTCTTAAATGATGTAACACTGCGGAAATGACTTCTTTGAAACTCTTAAATTTTTTTCCACGCAAATCGGATTTCAGTTTTGAAAATTAAAAATAATCAATTGGGGCAAAGTCGGAACTATAGTGTTGAATAGCAGCCTTTGCAATAACAGAAGTTTATACTGGCGCATTGTTGAACAATAATCTCATACCTTGGACAGCTTCATCGGTGTTTTATTTTTATAGCATCATTTAATCTACGTGAAAAATTCAATTATCTTTCTGAGCATGGACTATCAATCCGATCTGGTGAAAGGAGAATTCTTTCAAGCAATTAATGCATCACACATCATCTTTTGCGGTTCCCTCAGTTCAACTTTGGAACGATCTTCCAAGATCAATGATATGTGCTATCCTTATCGATATTTAAGAATAAACTAAAAAAGCACTATCTCTTTATTCCTCATTCTTAAGGGGGTATTCTAGTCTAGAAATTTGAAAAAAAAAAAAATTATTTGCATATTTTTGAATTTAGACTTTTAAGAATATGTTCTCAAAAGAAAATTTTAAAATTCTCAATATTTATGAAGTTATAGCTATAAATGAGGCAGGAATTATGCCGCACCGGTATGACTTGGACAATAATCTCAAAACTTTCAACGTGTTTTTCTCTAAACTACTTTTTTCGACCTGGTCGACATAAATTCTCAAGTTTTATCCAACCGAGCCTTCAAATTTGGTATGAAACTGATAAATATTTTTATATCATCTCTACCTTGGACAATTCAAAACTATTTTTTTACTATTTTAAAAAAAAATTTATATTAAAAAAAAAGGGCAAAAAATGGACAGCCGCCATTTTACGAATTTTTTTTGTCTTTGTTACCAACTAGAACAACATTATTTCTTATCAAGAAACTGTGTATGATTTTTGTTTCAGATTTACGAAAGGGCTTCAATCATGTCGACCAGTTCCCCCTCACCCCCCCTTTTTTATGACGAGATATAACTGATAACATCTTGAATTTAAAATATTTTTTTTCAAAAAATTTTTTTTTCATTCTCAAATCATCAATAAACAACTGTAAAAAAATGCATGCGAAAAATGTTCTAAGTTTTTTTTATTAAATCTGAAAAACGCCCGAAATTCACGCCTCTAGAGTAAAATACCCCGTTGACTCTCACATAATTCTCATCCTAAACCCTATTTACCTTGAGATTTATCTTTTATTTAGATATTTATTAGATCTTTTTTTTAATATTTAATATTTTTATACACTATGTTAAAGACACAGTCATAAATACCAATAATAATTATGAAACAATAGCTGATTGAGTGGAAGAAATTGTTTTACAGCACTTAAGAGTTGTGGCACCCATTTTGTGCTCGCTTTATTCATGTCGAGATAATCATGCAAATTTCAAAGCACTGTCATTTTGGACACCTCACACCTTGCTGCTATTTCTTTTGATTTTAGTTTTCCATCTTGTAATACTTGCTCTTGCACTAATGCAACTGTTTCGGGTGTGAGCACTTTTGCTAGTCTGCCATGATGAGGGTCATCATTGATAGATTCTCTGCCTAGGTGAAATAATTTCGCTCAATCTTTCACTGTGGAATATGACGGAAAAAAATCTCCATAGACAGCATCTAAATGTCTAATTTTTGCTGGGATTTTACCTTCCTTTAAAAACCGTACAATATTAATTTTTTTACATTTCAGAATATAATGAAACAGCACATCTTCTATTAGCTCTAGTTGACACACTACTTAGGGATAGAAGTATTAAATTTTAACTATAACGTCACCTAACGATGCAATGGGCGTGGTCAGTCCATTCACACTCTAACTTATTTAGGTGGAAACTTTTGAATCTTAATGGTGTGTATACTAAATGATATTTTGTGAAGTGGTTCATAATTGATCTAATACGATATTTGAATAAACAGATTGATGTAAAGGACCTGCAGTAATCAGTATGGTACTCCCATTCCGCTCGCTTCTGAGTGTTGTAGGTCCTCTGCCATGGAGAACGAAATTTTTTTAATGTTTGGTTCACCAGCAGTATGACAGCACCTTCGACCTCACCATTAGAATTACTACAGACAGTTTCGTTACGACGGCAATAAAAGCATTTCCCGTACAGACATACAGTTCCATTTTCTAAAAGTAATTTAAATAAGATATTTTGATAAGTACATATAATGAAGATATTAGTTTCCAGCCCATTGATTAAACCAACCCAAAAGATGAGTCCCAAAAGTCATGAGAATTTTTTCAATAGCCGTATAATTCAAATCATTGATAGTTGAAAAAATAAAAAAATATGCCTTTGAAAACACACAATACCAATGACATTTTTTCAAAAATAAAGATATTTTTAATTTCAAGGAAATTATAAACCAAGAATAAATAAACCTCAATTTCATCTGTATTGTATTGTCATCTTTTGCTTAACTGTTTAAAAACAGAAAAAATATACTGAGATTTGATTTATGTGTATTTTTTTTGTAAGATTATTGAAGTTAATTTTTGTAAGATTATTGAATTCCTAAATACATATATTAAAATATATTTATTAAGTTTGTATTTTCAAAATAAATTAGCGTATTGTGAAGAGTCTGTGTTTTTGTACAATTTCTCTTGATTGCTTGGATACGACGTCTCAGAAATATATACAATACAATAATAAATCTAATTTCACAAATAATGTGAGTAAATTATATAAAAAAAATGTAGCAAGTTCAACCTATTAACTTTCATAGATCAACACAAACTTGTAATATTTTCAAAGTAGTTTTAATAGATTATTTGGATGGTTAAACCAGGTTGAATCTAAAATGGAATACTTCAATCAATTTTCATATAATTGTTTTGTGTTAAAACTTTAAAATAGGTTTTATGTAGTTGTAATAAGGAACACATTTTGGTGGCGAACTTTTTAGTAATTATTTCAAACATTATTTACATTGAATTTTTTAAATTACACAAACTGATAATGAATTTAAACATCTATATTTAACATGCATGTGAACAATTTTATATCTAAATACCAGTATTAAAGGTTAGTGACTCATTTCCAATAAAAATATAGTCACACTAGTTTAGGAAACTGGCGAGTTTCAGTTATCAATACAAACAGTTATTAATATGAGGAAATAAGTTATTAAAACTGTTTGGCTATGGATATTGTGGTTTTTGAATGACAGAAATAATATAAAATATTTAATTTATAATTCAATACAAGAAACCAGTTATAATAATTTAAAAGTTAATTAATTGTTGAAATAATGAATGATTTATACATCACTGATAAGCTAAGTTGGATAAGGTTTTTCAGAGTATTTAGCTTATGATGCCTAGAAGGCACCACAAGCTAAACATTACCTTATTCAACTGATATGAAGAGTATTTAGCTTATGATGTCTAGGACGCATCATAAGCTAAACACTACCTTATTCAACTGTTATGAAGAGTATTTAGCTTATGATGCCTAGGAGGCATCACAAGCTAAACACGACCTTATTCAACTGATATGAAGAGTATTTAGCTTATGATGTCTAGGAAGCATCATAAGCTAAACACTACCTTATTCAAATGATATGAAGAGTATTTAGCTCACAAGCTAAACACTACCTTATTCAACTGATATGAAGTGTTTAGCTTATGATGTCTAGAACGCATCGTAAGCTAAACACTACCTTATTCAAATGATATGAAGAACAAATAAATTAAGTTCACTCAACCCAGGGGTTGTGGGCTTGATTTCTGTCAGTAACCAAATTGTTTTAAAAAGGACCCAATCTGATTTTCACATAAGACCCTTTAACATCTTTTTGGTTGATTGGAAGATATACCTGCCTGCATTGGAAGATATACCTGTACTGCACACAACAAAATTTTAATGTAATATAATACAATAAGCATAAATTGAATTGAATGATAATTTATTGAAAGAAGTGTAGAGACAAATAAAGTAAAACACGTTTGTTACCCAAAGTATTCCCAATGCATTGCATACGCATACAAATAATAAAAATGATTAATGAAAAAAATTAAAGAACCTTGTTGGAACATGGTTTGTTTTAACTGTGGCGTGGCTGTGTCCCATATCTCGGATTTCATATTGACTCTCCTCATGACTGCAAGAGGGACCCACCGTATATCCAACAATAATGACACGTAGAATGCCACCACTTCTGCATTGTGACGATCCTTTCCTGAATACACAGAGCCTTTTATAATGTGGTCTCGTTTATACCACTTAGGCTTAAAAAACACTTTTTGGTTACCCTGAAAAATTAAAAAAAAAATATAGTAGGAAAGGGGCATAAAAAAGTGTTAATGAATACACAAAATATTTATCTAGATGCATAATTTTTATATCTAGAGGCTTTCAGAGGAAAGTCAAAACAGTTTATTTATTTATTACAATGTACAGTCTTTTATTGATCATTAAAAATAGTTAGAATAATAATATTCAAATTATAATTTTTAATATAATGCTAACTATTTTTACACCAAAAGTCATCACGGCGCCTATTGACTAAATAGCAATGAAGACTAAATCATTATCATCAATTCATAAACATTTGATAGAACTCATTGATATTCTGTGAGTAGTTTTGAAAGTAATAAATTGTTGCCATTTTTTATGGCTCAAAACGGATGTTTTCTTTCGTGGACAAAATTTATTTGCATCCAAATCCATAGACATAAGGTTATCCATCGAGATATGAAAAACATTAACATTGGAAAATTCATTCAACAAGGTTTCTAGAACGCCATTTAAGAGTATCTCCACCTGCACATGGAATGTGCGGGTGGAGATATAACAGCTCAGGTGGAAAATATAGTACCAAATACAATTTTAATTCATAAAAGCATAAATAATTATCAGATACATTAATAAAAAGTTTGTCAATCAACAGGAGGTTCAATATTTTTCTGGTTAGCAATTTGTATCTGTACAAATAAGTGTGTTGATCTCCTCTAACGTGTAAGGAGTAATACCCAAAAATACCAACAAAAAGAATGTTGATTAGAGCCATGGGGAAAATCTAAACTATTTGCAATAAAGGTGTCACAGAAATTTCTTATGGACTCGCTCAACTATCAGGCAATTCAACCTCATGGGTTCCATGTGATAGAGTCGCACTCCAATCTACCGTGAGCCAGTGAATTATTAAGAGATCTCAAAACAGCACTACCACTAAATATATAATACTAGAGACTCTTATTATAAATCCTTTGAATAAGTTAATGATATTTTGAAAGAAGGAAATGTAAAAAGTGAGAGAAATCATAGGAGTATAGAGGTGAAGGATGTGTCGAGATAGGAAAGTCTTGCACTCTGTCCTCTCTGCCTACCCCGACAGAAGAATGCTGTGATAGTATGTATGTAATATGGATAAATTGGAAATACTTGATTTACCTCAAGAGTGAGAGATAACTTCAATTGTGTGCCTTTTTGTGAATTTTCTGCCTGAACGATCTTGGCAGTTCTTAAAGCATTCAAAATGTTAGCAAAGTTCACATCGTTCGTGACGTATATACCTTCTTCTGTTGGCCACTGTAAAAAAAAACTCATTAATAAGGTTTCAACATAATCATTTGTAAAATTGTTTTGAAATAAAAATACATACTTGTACACATATATAAATATAAAATGATTGGTATTGTTTTGTATATAGTTTCTTAAACAGACTTGGGAATTTTTTCCACTATTTATTTTGGACGAATGCTTTAAATTTGTTAGAATATCCTACCTCTGAGAGTGGATGTAGGTAAATACGAGTACTATGGCTTGCTCTTAAGTTTCTCTTATTGTAACTTGCTATGGCTTGTTCTTAAGTTTCTCTTATTGTGACTTTTTTTCACAATAGTCTCATTTTTTTTCATTAGTTAATTGGTATAATTAAGGTGAAACTTGACACAAATAAAGTTTTTTTTTTGTTAAATTTACTTTGAATACTTGTCATCGCAATCCTCAGGTGATTCCTTCTTATCTCTTCCACACTTTTCCTAAAATTCCCCAAATAAATTTCAATCTCATTTCAATACATCGCTGTCTAACATTTAAACAATCAACCTCAAGTGTATCTTTTTAAAATAATCAACCTCCATGTATGTCATATTAACGCTCAAAACATAACAGCACATCACTTCCAGCTGATTACTTCATTTTATCAATAAAACATTAGTGCTTTGCTGGTGAGTGACTCTCGGTTTAAAGAATTCTTAAATTACTTTTCTGTCTCTCAGAATAAAAACTTATTTGTTATGATAGGGTTAACAAGACTGGTGGTGCTGTATACAAATACAATATAAAGATTCTATTGTCACTCGATCAGTATCGTTTATGTTGGGCCTCTCTAATACTTATTCTAATAGTGTCGACCTTAAAAATATTTTTGAAAATTGAATTTCAAACTACAAAGATAGCTGAGCCGATAAGATAAGCTTCCAAGTATCACAGGCTCTCTGAACCTTATTATAATGCCCCTTGACTGTATACATGTCGGCAGAACTTCACACTTCTTATTTGATTTTATAACTACCTTAAATCCCGCAATGAAAGCAAAATACAAACAGTGCGAGAAGAAGACAAAAAATTTAATAGAATGGAAAAAAATAATGCAAGCTCAAGAAGGAAAAAAGGTCGCAGAACCCTTCAAATAGAATACTAGGCTGTTTTGGGAGAAAGTGAATTAACACCGAGGACACAGGTGGTGCAAGAAGCATATGTAAAAACAATCGTAATTTATTAATGGACAATGAAAGCATAAAGGAGAGAAGAAAATCTTTTTGAAAGATCTGTATGATAATGATAATTCTCAAAATGATTATGAAAATTTTGTGACAGATATTGGTGTAGAAGACAAAACAAATGAGATTAATCTGGATGAAATAAGAATAACTCTAAGAAGTATGAAATAAGGGAAAGCTGCAGTGTATGGTGTGATTAGCACAGAATATTTCGCAACCAGTGGATACTAGCTTGATTGGAAAAACTTTTTAATCCATGTTGGGAAAGGGGGAAAAGGAAAAACCCTAACAATTGATGATATGCAATAATTGTCCCTCCATACAAGTGATATTTTTTTCTCATTATATCTACTCAAAAAGAGGTACTGGACCTCTGCAGATGTTCCATGTTGAGAGACAAAAGAAATTAAGTAAATGTATGGAACAGCTGAAATTTCAGCATTCGAGCTGTAAGGCGTGAAACCTGTTAAGAAAACTGGGTGCAGTGACTCATAACCTCTGCAAGGATACCTACAAATGGGTGTGGACATCGACTGGTGAGAAATAGAAAAATAGTTCATAATATATCAAATATTAGGTGTACCGGAAAAGAATGTAGTTTTTTTTGTTATCGCTTTTGAGTGGTCAGTTGTGCTTCGGCAGTCGAACTTTTACAACGTGTTCTGTGTTGTTTCTCTGACTACGTATACCTGGAGGGTATTAGGACTTTTAGACAAAAACATTTACAGCCCTATATACAATGGAGAGCTTTGTACCGAATGGGGAATTTATTCGAAATATTATGCTTTACCATTTCATGAAGAAAGAAAGTGCAACACGTGCTTTAAAAAATATTTGTGATTTACTGGGAGATATTTTGAATGTTCGTAAATGCCAGAGGTGGTTTAAACAATTTAAATCCGGCAATTTTGATCTAAAAAATAACCCTGGAAGTGGTCGACCTGTTAAAGTGGATAGCGATGTTTTAACTGAGCTGATTCAGCAAAATCCAACTTCAACGATTCAAGAACTCGCGGAGCAACTCGGATGTTCATGGTCAAGTGTGCAAGAGCATATAAAAAAATCGGCAAGACATGGAAACAAGGAAAATGGATACCTCATGAATTAAGTGAAGAGAATCTAGGTGAGCGTTTAAACGTGTGCACTGAGTTATTGGAATTAAATACCAAAACTCCATTTCTACAACATCTTGTAACTGGTGACGAAAAATGGGTGTTGTATTCAAACCAAAGACGCAAGAAACAATGGCTTTCAAAGGGCCAGGTACCAAAACCCACCCCTAAGCCCAGGCTCACTGCAAAAAAAGTTATTTTTTCTGTTTGGTGGGACTGCAAGAGAATAATTTATTTCGAAACATTAAAACCCGGACAGACAATTAATGCCCAAGTGTATTGTGATCAACTAGAGCATTTAGATGCAGAAATAATAAAAAAAAGACCTGCACTGGCTAATTGTGGACAAATGTTTTTACAGCATGATAATGCACGACCGCATACCTCAAAAATTACGAAAGAAAAAATTAAAGCCCTAGGTTGGACAACTGTACGTCACACACCATATTCACCGGATCTTGCTCCATTGGATTACCATTTGTTCCGGTCAATGCAACACTTTTTAAAGGGAAAAGAATACAAAAATTATTAGGATGTCAAAAAAGGCATATCTGAGTATTTTGCATCGAAACCAGCTGAATTTTACGAACGCGGTATTAAAAAATTGACTGAGAGGTGGAAGGAGGTTATATCAAACGATGGCAATTATATTTTGAACTAAGTTTTAATAAATAAATACATTAAATGCACCAAATTGTTTAATTGAAAAAAAACGACATTCTTTTCCGGTACACCTAATATATCAAAAATAATTGAGACCAGTCAATTAAGAAATTAAACATTTTCAACCAATTTTAATTTGTGAACCTGAATCGATGGAAGAAGTAAATATTCATTCAAACATATGAAACCGGGAAAAGCAACTGGTCGAGACGGCATACTTCTTGTTTCTTTATACATACAAGTGAGCATGCAAGATCACAAGTTACTGTGTTCTTTATGTTTCAAGTCAGAGACTAAGCCAAAATCCTGGAAAGAAGTCAAAGTCATAGCAATTTTAAAGCCTAACTAGAATTTTGAGGATCCAAAGAGTTATAGACCAATCTTATATCTATGTTATAACAAAATGCATTTATTAATTTGAAGAAAGCATATAATCGAGCAATGGGAAAGAAGCTACGGAAGAAACTTTCAGAGTACGAAGTAAGCAACAATATGATATCGCATCATTTCATGTTGATAGTGGTGAAGTGTACATTTAATCAGGTATTAACATCACTAGAGTATTAAACAAAGATGTGTGATGACTAATATCCCGGTAATTGTTGAATCTATATCTAATCCATTAAATATTGTCACCATGGAGTAAGAATGACAGATTCAATTGCATGTGAAATGCTGTATCTCAATCAATCAAATTCTGAAAAAGGGAAAAATGAAAAGCCTTTATAATAGGATAGTATGCGTGATGAGGTGTATGGATGTAGCAAAAGTGAATCAACTCTTTACTAGTTACCAATACACACATTCTGAAACATTCAAGATAAAAACCATAAAGAGCATTAAATGCACACATAAGAACATTTTACTTTGATGCTAACATGATAAATTGGAGTATCATAAAATCAGAATTGACCATGGAGTTATTATGCTACGAACATGCTCCACTTAAAATGATCAAGTCAAAACACCAGCTATCTCTATGGTTATCGAACAATTTACAGAAAATGATCGAAAAACGCGACAGGGAAATCAAAAAATAATTCTAGTGTCGTAACTCTGAGACATTTATCAAAGGTATCAAAAAATGCAACCAATTATTATTAGAAACACCAAACAAAAATACTTCTACACATTCTGAAATTGCCAATCTACTAAAATGTGAAAACTCTTGGAAATACAATCTCGAGGTTGTGCCTTTTCAATTGATATTGATTTCTTAAATATGAACTTTGCAACACCTGGTTTTAATCTCAATACTGTAATTAAAGAGGAAGTTTTGAAAATGTTGAATAATGTCCTTAAATAATGCTTCTAAATTTCATTTTTCGGGGGTCGAATCAGACAAGGTTTATCATATTATCTCAAATGTGTCAACCAAGTTTAAATAGGTCTTGAGAATAATACAATATAACTAATCACACACATTATCAATTGATCCCTATCTATCAGTAGCTTTCCTAAAATTTAAAAAAGAGCAATTATAATTCCGATTCTCAAATATGCATTACTGCATCTAAAAAAGTCTTCGGGCCCATATATGTTTTATCAATATTTTCTAAAACCATAAAGAGAATAGTTTATAATACGTTAAGTATCCAATCCATTTGAAACACAAATGTACAACTTAAAATTACGGATAATGTGCAATGAGCTCTTAATATTTAACAGTGTTGTTTCCTAAACTTAATCCATACTTTTAATAATGTACATTTCGTTTTACTGTTGACTCCTTGCATTCCTTGAATTTATCACAACTTGAAATCACATGGTTTTCAAGTTATTTAAAGGGAAGTTATCTATCCTGTACATTTCAGGAGTATATTTCTGCCAGAACTGAGTTCTCTGCAGGGTGGCAACCATTGTCCGTATTTTTTCTATATTTATCAATTCAATCACATCCTTCTTTCGATGATCTTATCACCTTTATGCAGATTATCTGCAAATTTATTATAGTATAGATACTTCATGTGTTTACATGGCATTATGAGCATTGAATGCTCATCTCCAGTTGATCTTTGATTGGACTAAGGAACGTGGCGCCTCATCAATTCTAAGAAGTCTCAAGCAATCCTCATTGGCAGTCTTCAACTTCTTGCTAAAATCAAGGCTGATACTTTTCCCCAATTATATTAGATGGCTTTAAAACGAGATTAAATAAAATAGTACAGAAATGTGAAATCGCATTAGATATCACTCTTTAGTGATGAGATTTCCTTAGCCTTAACTTCTTAAAATTTTTACAGATATTTACCTTTTGAAACCGAAATTTCAGTCATAGTCATACAACTTCAAACTTTTTCTACTTGATCATGGAGACATATATTATTTGGATGTTACAGAAGAACAACTAAACAATCTTCGGTGATTGCAGAAATGTATGTTTGAGATATATTATATGCAACCTTAGAAAATATGATCAAGCACATTATATCAGAAAAAAATATTTGTTGAAATATATTGTTTGAAACTTTTATTTAATGGGAAAGGCAAAAATGGAATACTAAGCAACAGTGGTGTGTATAAACTTTTATGTGCTGACTGTGATAATTTCTATATGGGAAAGACAGGAAGATCCTTTGAAAAGAGATTTCGTGAACACAAATCCGCCTTAACAAATCCTCTAATTTATTGTGAAATGGCTAATCATTGTCACCGTGAAAACCATACTTTTTCTATCGATGATGCCAAATTCTTACATATCAGTAGTAACGGAAATAAATTGGACAGATTAGAGGCCCTAGAAATTTCTAAGTCAGTAAATCGATCCGAACATCTGGTAAATACATATATTCCCAGAATCTCTCCAGTGCTGGCCGAGATCGTCCCATGCCTCCCTCAGCCCTCAGTCCCCAACCTGAATGTCCCAAACCGTTGAAGCGTGTATATCGGTGCCAGTTTGAACAGAATTTAGTCTTGTTTGTGCTCCCCTGAAGATGAGGTGAAAACCTTGAAACCGGTAGGGTTATACCGTTACAAAAAAGTGGAATAAACAGTATTTGATAAAATTAATTACAATGTTGAAATATGTATAAGAAATCACCAACAGGTACATACATTGGTATTTCTATGTAACACGCTTAACCATCACGCCCCCTAGTTATTTTCGACAAATTGTATTCGGCTAAATAAGTACTATTGTACCATTTTTGTAAAAGTGTATAATTTTAATGATAAAAATTACATTTCAATTACTACCTGCCTTAGGATGGGCATATGCTTAGTCGGGCAGGAGAGTGCTTTGTATTTTTCATTGAAAAATTAAATAGATAAATAAAAAAAAAAATTCAATGTTCAACCGAGTGTAATTCAGTATTTAAAATAATAAGGTTCTGTTATATTATCTTTCGAGACAGATTGAAACTGTCAATTTTTAAATATCATGTTTATAAAAAAAACGATATAATTAGGAAAATCAAAATGAAACGCCTTGATAGTTCTATATTTTTTTTATTTATTTACTCGGTGACATTTGTTTCGCCATACAATGGCCTTGTCAAACTGTGAGTAAAGCTTAGCTACGTGGCTATATTTTGGGTATATTCACCCACAGTTTAACAAGACCATTGTATGGCGAAACAGCTGTCACTGAGCAAATAAATAAAGCATATAGAACTATCAACGCATTTAATTTAGATTTTATACTTAAAAATTAAGTTCTGTGAATTGAAAATTGACAGCATTAATAAATACAATATAATAAATGCCCACCCGTATACTGTTTTAAATCACAAGAACCTGATTAGACCTGTTTTTCCACACAGTGCATCAATTCTTGTTTAACTGAAAACAAATACATGTCAATCAATGTTATTAATCAATAAGTCTTTTTTTAAATAATAATTCATAAAGTTATGAGACGGATGAGAAAAAAATGATAAATATAAATGAGGCATTTGCATTCCATTGCTATATCTACAACATTTTTTTTCACTGTCCTATTAAAATAAAACATTCTATTTTATACATATATTTATTACTAAATTATACATATATTTATTTCTTGTACCATATTTACAGTCTAAAATGATATTCTTAATTCGATTCTAATTAATATAACCAAGTATTAAAATGTAACCTTTTTAGCAATATCCCAGAGTGATAATAGATTGGCATCACTCGTAAGCGACAAGCGTCTCTTCAGTCCGTTGAAAACAGGATAAAAATGACTATTTCCATTTATATAAGATGGTATTGTTTTTTCACTTAAAATAGAATAATATTTTTGTGTTGACACTTTTCTGACGTTCTGCGATTCACTACTGATAACGCGGAGAAAATAAAAGTTCACCAAAAATATTATCCCTATTAATAAAGCAGACACCGTTAAAACATAACATTTTTGTCTTGTCATCTATACTTCACGCGCTTTTGACAGTTTAAAACGGCGTCAAGTTTCACAGCAAGATTATCTTGCGGGTTATTATTTATTAACGTCTCTATATCCATTCGGTACTCCTAGGAAACCTCATAAACCGTGTTGAGTGATAAAAGAACGAACGATCTCACTACTGCGGAGGAACATTTTAATAAACCTTGTAAATATTAATCTTTGCCTTGTACTTAAAATAGTCAACCTTGATTTTCTTCGTTTCGGTTTGTCACATTTGTTAAGTAAACAAACCAGAACAAAACTTCACTTGGCAGATAATTTTGACACATTTGACAGGTGACGTTATACAGATATTTTTAAACTTCTTCTTTTTTGTTTTTTGCGATAGTTCAAGAGTTTTTTCGGCATTTTTCACTCATAATTTTTTTGCAGTTCACTCATGAGTAACATTTAAATGTTATTATATTGGTAATTAATTTTCGTTAAATTCGATTGAATATTCTCAGTACTACTTGTTTGATATTTTAGTTACTAAATGTAATTTAATATTATTTTATGATCGTTCATTTATTTTTTCACGCGTATGCATGTGATTTTTTAGCTTGAATGGTCAAAATGCTTGATGTGTCGAGATATGAGTTATGGTAATATTTGTTTTAAAAATAATTGTTAAGCTTAATGAACTACGCGGAGTCAGGCTGTTATCTTACAAAAACCATTGACTGCATAATTTGTAACAGCACTATATACATCTAGTTGTATAGCAAATAAGTTGCTCTATTTGATGCGAGATGATAATTGATTCTTAATATTGTCTCTCATGCCATTCTTTTTTTATTTTAATATAAAATTGACCACAAAATATTATCAATATATAGTTTCACATTTTTGCTGCTGGTAACACAAGATCTTTTCCTATGTGAGATATTTTGGTTTTAGCAATAAAATTGTACGCTTCTCAATAATGGAGGAGTGGACATATCAGTGGAATGTCTCGAGCCACACCAAAAGAAAAAATATATGCATCAATTTAAACTCATATCTCAGTTCGGTCCCGGTTTTCTAAGCATAGAACCACTTGGAGAGAAACATCAATCAAAAGTCGAATACGTTTGGACATTGTTGTTCCCCTGTCCATCTGGCCAGACTCCATATTAGGAATTTTTCTTTGCGTGAGTGTGGCCAGGAAGAGGGAGACCTCTAACACATATTTACTCCTGTTCTTTAAATGTTTTCCATTTGACCTTTAAGAAACAAACAAAAATATTCCTCCCCGTAAATCTTCCCTACCTGGTGAGACTCAATAAAACTTTCATACTTAATAGCATCATTCAGTTTATTAACCAAAATAAAATTAACTTTTTATAAAAAATATATATATAGTACTATATATGCATACCGATGTTCGTCATTTAAACTGAAATCATTCGGTCGCTTACTACAAATTTAATTCTTATCTTATTGTAAATATTTATTTAGTTATAAACTTTGTAGTTTAGTTGTAAAATAGTTTAACCGCATAGTATCTTTACTCCATAGTAAACACAAATGACACGCATAACATGCGAATCACGATATGAATTTTGTATATCGAAATATTTTTATGGCAGGGGCTCCACTCCCTAGTTTCAGAAGCACTGAATCAAAATATGAAGAAGGATGAAAATTGGTCACATAACACATCGATCAATAAGTCCCGGGGCTAACCAACAGATGGCGCTACTAATAACAAATCCATACCATTCTCAGTTAGTACCAGCCTTTAGAAGTTACGTGTCAAACTTTCATGACATTCCGACATTGTGTCATTGAGTTACAGTGGTTTAAAAGACGCTACTTTTGCTATTTTCAAAACAATGGAAAAAACTAAATTTCATGTGTTGATAAAACATAGCTTTTTACTGAACGCTCTGGTCGTCCAAATGAGGCTGTTACACCAGAAAACATAAAAAAGCTCAAAATTGTGATGGAAAATCGCAAAATAAAGTTGCGTGAGATAGCTGACATCCTAAAGATATTCATTTGGTAGTGTTTACACTATTTTGCATGAACATTTGGTCATAAAAAAGCTTTTTTCGAAATGGGTGCCGCGTTTGCTCACGATGGAACAGAAACAACAACGCAACGATGATTCAGAGCGCTGTTTGGCACTGTTGACGCGAAATAAACAGAAGTTTTTGCGTCGGCATGTGACAATGGATGAAACTTGGATCCACTACTATACTCCGAAATCAAATCGGCAGTCAGCTAAGTGAAGAGCAGCCGGTGAAAGTCGTCCGAAGCGACCAAAAGCTCAACAGTCGGCCGGGAAGGTTATGGCCTCCGTATTTTGGAATGCGCATGGTATAATATTCATCGATCACCTTGAAAAGGAAAAAACCATCAAAAGCGAATATTACATAGCGTTTGAAGGCAGAAATGGCAAAAAACGGTTTCATATAAAGAAGAAAAAGTTCTCTTTCATCAGGAAAATGCACCGTGTCACAAGTCGATGGTAATGATGGCCAAATTGCATGAGTTGAACTTCAAATTGCTTCCGCACCCCCCGTATTCTCCAGATTTGCCCCCCAGCGACTATTGGCTGTTCGCAGACCTCAAAAAGATGCTCCAGGGAAAGAGATTTGACTCCAATGAAGAAGTGATTGCCGAAACTAACGCCTATTTTGAAACCAAAAATAAATCGTTCTACACGGCTGGCATAGAGAAGCTAGGAACTTTATGTGAGAAGTGTCAATGCATTTTTGCTAGACAAATCACACTAACACATCGATCAATAAGTCCCGGGACTAATCAACAAATGGCGCCTCTAATAACAAATCCATACCATTTTCAGTTAGTACCAGCCTTTAGAAGTTACGTGTCAAACTTTCATGACATTCCGACATTGTGTCATTGAGTTAGAGTGGTTTTAGTGACGCTACTTTTGCTATTTTAAAAACAATGAAAAAAAAACGAATTTGGTGTGTTGATAAAACATTGCTTTTTAATGGAAAAAAATACCGTTCAAACTCAGCGATGGCTTGAAAAGTGTTATCCGGGCTCTGCTCCGTCGAAAACAACCATTTGTCGGTGGTATGCCCAAGTGATGGATAGCTTGTTCGGAGTTTCGGTCCGATGGTAGGACACCTTACTCCTTCATCGGATAAGTTCTGACTGTTAAGATATTTATTGGAAATTTTTGGATCTTTTTGGGAATCGGGAAAGGATAGGTTTGTGGTAATTGTTTTGATTTTATGAATGATTATGAGAAATTATAAACGATTAAATACATATATAAATATGATGATATGTACATAATATTAAATACAAATATACATAAATTTGTGTCGTCACACACTGTTTTATATTGAATGGGTGAAAAAAAAAAAAAAAAAAAAAAAAAAAAAAAAAAAAAAAAAATGAAAAAATGAATTGTGAATAAATTATAAGAATGAATATAGTATATGTAGATAAGTAAATGAGTGGGGAAATGTGTGACTTTTATAAATATATTAAGGTGTAGAAAATGTTTATTGAAGGTGAGAAATGCGGTTGCCTATGGGGGTAAACTGTCTGCCGGAGGAATTATCGATGATGGGGTGTTCAGAGTGACAATCGGGGGGTCATTTGGGGGGATGATTAGAGTTAAAGAGGGGGGGGTCGGGGGGATGTTTCGCAATATTGATTTCGGACGAGTGTGTCTGTAACTGGTGTTCGCGTTGTAGTTATCTAAGGCTTTTATGACTGGGTTGGGATGACGGGATATAGAGCTGTAGAACCTTTCGGCCAGAGCGCGCATATGTTCGGGGATAGTATGTAGTTTGGTATCTGCGTGGAGTCTTGAATTACGGACGATGTAGGGTGCTTTTAAAATTATGCGGAGGGCTTTGTTTTGAATGATCTGAATGTGATGTAGCGTTGTTTTCTTCGCGTGGCCCCAGACCGGAAGGGCGTATGTCAGTTGCGGTCTGACGATCGCTTTATATAGGTGGAGTTTAGTGCGCGTGCTAAGTTTGCTGTATTTACTGATCAAGGGAAATAATGATTTGAGTGTTCCGTGAGCTTTTGATTTGATATTGAGGGCGTGTTTATGCCACGAGAGTCTACTGTCTAATGTGAGGCCTAGGTATTTTACGTGTTTTGACCATGGGACGCTCTGGCCGAAGAGTTTAAGAGTTCTGATGGGTTTGATGTATCTGCGTGAGAAGCGGACTGCTGTGCTTTTGGTGGGATTTATTTTGATCTTCCATTTGGTGCACCAGTGCTCCAGAATGGGAATGAAGTCTTGCAGTCTGTTGTGGGATACGGACTCATATTTCGATGAAGAGAGAAAGGCTGTGTCGTCAGCGTATTGCGCGGTGATACAATGTGTACGTGAAAATTGGGGCATATCGCTCGTGTATATGTTATACAGGATAGGGGACAACAGTGCACCTTGGGGCACACCTGCCAGAATGGGGCGAGGGGATGAATTTATACCGTCTATTTTGACGGAGAAGGAGCGATTTTCAAGGAATGATGCGATGATTTGCACTAGTCTGAGGGGAATACCTGACTTGTGCAGTTTGAATATGAGTCCGTTGAGCCAGACTGTGTCGAAGGCTTTCGCCACGTCTAGTGAAAGGAGGGTCGTGAGGCCTTTGGAGCTGAAGTATTTGATGATGTGTTCTACAACGCGAAGAAGCTGATGGTTGGTAGAGTGTAATGGCCTAAATCCGTGTTGCGAATCTGGGATGATGTTACGTGAGTAAGTTTCTAACGAGAGACGTTCTAGGATTAATTTTTCGAGCACTTTACCTAGAGTCGGGAGCAGACTGATCGGTCTATAATTTTCAGGGATAACGTGGCTTTTACCCGGTTTAGGGAACATGATGACGTCGGCGTTTTTGAATGGGGTTGGAAAGAATTTATGTCGAAGGCAGGCATTGTAAATGGC
Source organism: Odontocerum albicorne (assembly GCA_949825065.1). Lineage (NCBI taxonomy): Eukaryota > Metazoa > Arthropoda > Insecta > Trichoptera > Odontoceridae > Odontocerum > Odontocerum albicorne. The sequence goes on from OX463839.1 coordinate 46,035,097, forward strand.
GGTAAGGGCGTAAATGGCTTTTTTCGGAAGTTTTTTCAAGGTGAGATTATTGATTTTATCGGGGCCGGGGGCTTTTTTGTTGATGAGATTTTTTATGATAGATTGAATTTCTAACGGTGAGAAGAAGTCTGTGGTGGGGGGGGTTTGCTCATTTAATATGTCGGCAACTGCGTTGTCGACCATTATTGAGTGAGAGGGGTTAGAGAGGTCTGCATTTGGCGAGAAGATATTAGCTAGAGAGTCAGCAAAGGTCTCTGCGCGGTCGCGAGCAGAGAAAACGGGGCCATTTGGTCCTTGAAGAGAGCTGGGTCGGGAGGGCGTATTTCTAAGGCTACGCGTTAGTTTCCATTTGAGTCCATCATTGTATTCGAGAGACTCGACGAAGTCTGACCATTTGTCATTGCGGAGTTGCTGTAGGAGGTGTTTGATTTTTTTGACTAATCTGTTGTAGTCGGTTTTGTAAGAGGGGACAGCTGTGTTTTGCCACAACTTTCTGGTTTTGTTTTTTTCCATAATCAGTATTTTGATATGTGGAGGAAGGGGAAGTTCGGGTTTATCGGCTGGTCTCTCTTTTGAAGAGGATGTGAGAGCGGATTTATGATGCTGAACGCTCTAGTCGTCCAAATGAAAAAAACATAGAAAATATAAAAAAAAAACTCAAAATCGTGATGGAAAATCGCAAAGTAAAGTTGCGTGAGATAGCTGACATCCTGAAGATATCATTTGGTAGTGTTAACACTATTTTGCATAAACATTTGGTCATGAAAATTTTTTTTTGAAATGTGTCGCGTTTGGTCACAATGGAACAGAGTTCTCTTTCATCAGGACAATGCACCGTGTCACAAGTCGATGGTAACGATGGCCGAATTGCATGAGTTGAACTTCGAATTGCTTCCGCACCCACCGTATTCATCATATTTGGCCCCCAGCGACTATTGACTGTTCGCAGACCTCAAAAAAATTCTCAAGGGAAAGAGATATGGCTCCAATGAAGAAGTGATTGCCGAAACTAACGCCTATTTTGAAACCAAAGATAAATCGTTCTACGCGGCTGGCATAGAAAAGTTAGGAAAGCGTTGGAATGAATATATTGCTCTTGAAGGAATGTTGATGAATAAAGAAGAATTTTGGCAAACAAATGTTGCTTTAGTAGTTAGTCAGGGAACTTATTGATCAATGTGTTATGTCTACGAAAATTGTTAATTTTGAACACTGAAATTTAAAAAGAGAAACATTGATTTGTTTAATTTTGACGCCACGGTGGCTCTAACAGGCAACAGTGCTGGTCCAGACAGGGCAACCCCTGCACGTGGCAAAGCTGGTCTGGGCAAGACGGCAAGGCAACTGTATCACGCGGCAACGCTGGTCTGGGCAGGGCGACTCTAGCAAGCGGCAAAGCTGGTCCTGGCAGGACGGCGAGGTGACTCTAGCGGGCGGCAACGTTGGTCCAAGCAAGGCGACTCCAACAAGCGGCAAAGCTTGTCCGGACAGGACGGCGAGGCGGCAACACTGGTCAATTTTCTATATAAAAAGTCGATCGCGACAAAATAAGATATTCACCACTTGGAACAAACAAGTTGATTATTCCTGATACATACAATACGTGCTAGTGCTATTGACGGGAATAAAACTATCGCCGTGTATTGGTAGAATTGTAATTTAAGTAAAATTTAAATCTTCTGAGTTTCTCCACTGGGCACACTACTTTTCGCGCGCTTTTCTCAGCATTTTGATTGGCTTAGCATTATGGATTTTTCGAAATCTGTCATCTTTTCTAAGGTAATCTGCGATCTTTTCGTTTTATCACTGTGTTGAGTTACAGTGAGTTGGGGTTGTTTTGTGTTATCGTTGGGGTTGTGCAGAGATAATATATAATCGTGTGATCGGTTGCAGTGGTTGCTGATAATTTTTTGTAGTTGCATTTTCCATTTTATTTCGAATTTTTCAATTTGTTTCTCAGTCTAAATCGATTTTTGGATTAGCGATGTCACGAAAAGACGAAGACGGATATCTTGATCCAGTGTGCAGGCATATGATTGCAAATGCCTACATGCATTTTACTAAAACCAATAATAGGGGTATGTCTCCCATGCAAAAAACATCACTAGTGACTGGAGTACCTATCAAAATAATTCGAAAGATAATGAGGGAGAGACATAAAACAGCTCCCCTTTTTTCTTCCTCAGCAAAAAGTGAATCGAGTCGCTTTGAAAAGAAATCAAGCATCGATGAATTTGACAAAGCTTTAATTAGAAAATGTATACACAATTTTCATATTGTGAAGAAAGAATCACCCACACTGTTGAAAATACACGTTCAATTAAAGGCTGATATTGATTTCAAAGGCAAAAGAACTACTTTGTGGGGAATAATCAAAGAACTCGGCTTTGAATGGAGAAAAACTCAAGATAACAGAAAACTATTACTAGAAAAGAACAAAATGACGCTAAAAAGAATGGACCTGATTAATCGTTTAACTATATCTCGCGGTGAAGGCAAGCCGATAGTTTATATAAATGAAACTTATGTTCACTCATACCGTAATTCCACAATGCCAGATTCTTTGAATCAAAGTCTGAAAAGGTCAATTTTGAAAACCTTTGTTCTTGTGCATGCAGGAAGTGAGGCCGGATTTATTCCAAATGCTCTTCAAGTGTTTGAAGTTCGCCAGAAAATAGGAAATAATCAAGATGAAATACATTATGCCAACTATGATAATTGGCTCAAAGAAAAGTTGATTCCAAATCTTCATCAAGATTCTGCAATTGTGATAAAAAAATCCCCATATCACAGTAAGGTTATAACAAATTTTCCTAATTATTTTTCAAAGAAAAAAGCAATTGTTGAATGGTTAACAAATAACCTAATACCTTTTTCTCCTGACATGCTCAAAGTAGAATTATATGAATTAATTACTAGGAATAGACCAAATAAGCAATTTAAAATAAATGCCATTCTTGAAAAATATGGACACACTGTACTCAGAATGCCTCCTCACCACCCTGAACTAAATCCAATTGAAAAGTTATTTTCCACAATTAAGAGCTATGTGGAAGTTCAAAATGCACCAAACTTGAACACTGTCAGGGCTTTAGTTGAAGAAAAAATTAATGAAATCACCATTGATGAATGGGTTAAAGTGTTTACACGTTCCAAACATGAGGAAGAATATTTTAAAAACAGTGATGTTATTTTAGATACAATCATGCAAGAAAATGCAGTTATTCTTACGACTGGAGACTCATCTGATGATTCTGATTTCATAAAGTCAGAATCAGACTCTGATGATTTGAGTGATTAATTATTTTTATTATTATTTCCCTTTTGATTTTTCTCATGCTGTGTTTTATTTTTCTATCTGTGATTGTTCGACTATTTAGTGTAATTAGTTTTACTTTTATTAAGTAAAATGTACTTTATACGAGTATATTGTTCAATTTTCTATTTGATTCCTGAATACACATGTTTCTGTAAACACAATGTTATTATTATAAGGAAATTCATAAGATTATTCTATAGATAATAAATGATTGGTATTGTTATAATTTTTGTATTAATCTTATATACAGTTGACTTCTATGCCCTACTTGGCATAATACTTAACATTCAACCTTGGGTTTTTGGGTCCAATTCGCAATGGAACCCCAAAAAAGGGGTCTCAGTCTGCTTTTTCACTCAATGCCTTATAACATCTTTTAAATTGGTTGGAATCAACTGCCATATGGTGATGAATCCACCAGGCTGTACTATATACAATGGAAATGTAATGCTATACACTTTTTCAAACGAATCCTAGACTCCTAAGATTTCCTTTGAGAATCTTATTCACTTGAACCAATTGAGTGAAATTAGAAATGAAAAGCTGTACTTGAGTGTGGACCTTGGCAAATTGGTTAGAATAACTGTTCAGTGGCTCTCACTTAAGTGTGGACCTTGGCAAATGGGTTAGAATAGCTGTTCAGTAGCTCTCACTTAAATGTGGACTTTGGCAAATGGGTTAGAATAGCTGTTCAGTGGCTCTCACTTAAGTGTGGACCTTGGCAAATGGGTTAGAATAGCTGTTCAGTGGCGCTCCTGTTTTTAAAATGAGGGGCGATGTAAAAATCAAATTTGCTAATGGATGTAAGGAAAATAGATAATTAACTTTAAAGACCAGCTGTCATCTAAGCTTACATTCATTACAGAAGTTCTAAAAATGAGATAAAAAGCAAGATACCCATATGAATAACAATCATAGTATTGACCAAAATATTAGCATCTATAATATTTCAGTTGATGTTCCGGCAGATATTCATAAAAAATTTGCCCAAATTAGGTAAGATGAACATGGTATAAGAAGTCAGTCAATTTTTAGCAGCTACTGACCTCAACCCTTCAAGGAGTTTCACATTCAGAACTTGTCCAAAAGTAATACTTATTATTTACAATACAGCATTTGAACAGCCTGCATGCTTGAACAGTAAACATGCTTTGAAGGAAAATAAAGTGTAAATAAACCAATTATAATGCTTTTTTCTTAATATTCTATTCAAATTTAAAAATTAGATTTTAGAAATGTAAGTCTAGTAAAAACAATAAGTTTCCGAAATACTAAGTGAGCAAGAGGTACGAGTAGATTCATAAATATATTTGATAAAGTTCTACAAATAATAAATACCATTTATCAAGATTAATACTATAATTAAGATTTACATGAAAACAAATATGTAACAAGAAATAACAAGTGTGTGTGATCAGATGTAAGAATGAGCTCAGAGTTTGAATGAAATTGACTTTTCATGTTTTGTGTTAAAATGTTCTTTAAGATTTCCCCCTTTTACATAACAATACACTAGAATGCCAAATTATACACTTTTCATTTAAATTAGTAAAAAAATAATTTTAACTTTCCATCTGCATCGAATTGGTAGTTTTTAAATTTTTTCCGTATACAGTAATTGTCATTCATTTTGATTAATATTATTTTAGTAATTAAAACTAGTTTCTTTGAAGGCAGGACTGATTATTAAAAAAAAAATGCACAGTGTAGGGTGGTTTAGCAAATGATGTGGCGTGTGGCAGATTGCTGTGACTAAGAATTATGACTGACCGAGTTACTAAACCTACTTAAATTCCAACCTAAACATGTATGGAATAATACTACATTAGCCACACACAAAGCATGGTCAGGTGATGCTACATTGCAATTTGATACCTATATCCTCGGTAGTATGTCAACTTGAACCAATAGACGACTTGTTTCATTATCAAAAATTTTATATTGTGCAGTCATCAAGTTTCTTTACAAAAAAGGGAAAAGCATAGCAGAAATTAAATGACATTTAGATGCTGTGTTTATCTTTTCCATAGGGAAATATTGGTCCGAACATTTCTCTTAGGTAAATAATCTATTGAAGATGATCCACGTCAAGACAGACCAGCAGAAGCATTTGCTCCAGAAACTTCAAAATATATTTTCATTGGTATTGAAAAATTTATTCATCATCTTAAAAAAATGTATTTTTGTCATCCTGTACGATGACTTTAGAAAAAATATTTGTTTCATTCTATCAACTTTTTTATATCCTTGGGCTGGAAAATTTTGAACCTTACTACATATACACTAAGTCATGATCTACGCTGGCGAGTGGTGTAAGGTTTGAGTGATAATTAAGGAAAGGATTAATGAGCACTACACCACCCTGCTTTGCAATCACCGTTGATAATGCAGTCGTATCTGAATTAGTTCGCAATTGACTGATTGATCAAAATTTAGTATTTGTCAATCCCTGTTCTAGATATATAAATAGGTCCCCAGCTTGCCAACACCAATCCAGTATAGAACTATTTAGGTCTGTTATTATACCATGTGACATTTAGTTATAAATATGTATCAAGTAATTATATTAATAAATGTGTAGTGAAACATGTGACTTAATATCTTATTTATTATGTCACCCCTCTCTATCGCCAATGTCCTGTTTCACAATCATCCTATCCTCACTCATCTCTCTAACATCCACATTCTTTCCTTTTTTTTATATGAAAGTAAATTTATAACTGGAATGTTAACGATGAAGTATTTTATTGCTATTTTCCACTCTTTAACCAAGATATTTTATTATATATGACATGGTAAAAAACTGCAATTAGACAATAGTAAAAATAGTTGGGACATATACTGAAGATACTATAATACAAGCGAGCGGATTTCTAATTAAAAGAATGATTCACATAACACTGTTGATCAATTTCACTCCAGCAGTGGTCTTTTATTTTATTTTAAGCAGTGCACAAATAATATAACTAAACCTCGTCACTAGTAGAATATTACAGTACATATCTCTTTCATTTACAAATATATTCTTTTGCTGTATTCTTAACTTTCATTAGAACTCATTCAATTTCGTCATGCAACACTATTTTGATTTTACAAATCTCACACCCAAAACGATTAATTTTATAAATTTTCCTCTTTTCCTTTGTTAGTTCTAGTCATTATGTCATCTTTCTAACTTCTTTAATTTATATCACTTTATTTTACTATTTACTCAGCACATATGCTTAATGCTCTGTGTTTCCAATATTTGAGTTTCTTTAATTTTTTCTATGATAATATATATATGCAAGGCCTGTCTTTAGGTATCCGTAGGTCAATCCAGTTAGTCACAAAGCACCATAAAGAAGTCTGTAGGTTAGTTGCAATTAAGCGCTAATCTAGTCTTATGGTCAGTCAATCGCATCAAGACAGAGTTGGAATTATGGGCTTATATAACTACAACAAATCTCACTCAAGTAAGTGGCCAACCTTTTTGGGCTATGTACCAAAACCAGCATTGGGTCAAGGCTCGCAGCAGAATGTATATATTTTTAAATGAAGATGTATTTGAATACCTGAAAATGAGGTAGCATAATCCAGTGCTTGACTACGTATACTACCTCTTTATTGCAATATAAAAAAACTTCATTTAACGTGATTAATTCAGCCTGTACTAAGTGAAATCGCATTAATCCAATACAATAAACAATAAGATTCATTCTTATTAATCCACCATAATAGGGTTCGAAAAAAATTTACTACGTATAAGTTATATTAGAGGATAAAAATATTCAAGAATTCAAAACAATGCATGAATTTTTATATACTGAATGAATACATAATGAAATAATAAACGTTTTTTTATTGATTTCTTCATTTCATCATGTAATTTTCGATAGAATCGCTACTTGTGATGCATGGTGATGGAAATCCCAATGCAATTGAATGCAAGCGCTTGGGTAAATGAAACGTAAGAGTGGTATGTCTGAGTGCAATGATGACATGGAGGCAACTGCCAGTGAGTGCCCAGGAGAAAAACTCCCCACCATGCGCATGTAGGAGAGGAGGGCAAACGATAACTGGGTTAACTGATTGAACAGCCGCTTAAAGCAGGAAATAGTATAATTTTGCTTAAGCGTGCTTATTGATTTTCAGGCAAATTGAATTCACGTTAAGCGAGGTTTTCCTGTATATTATTATTTCTTGAATTAATATGAAATAATATTTAGAATGATATTTCAAATACAATTCTTTCATTGATTAAAAAAGTACATTTTTAAAACTTGAATACTAAAAATGAATGAGATTTGACACTGTTTCTCATTCACAAGACCACGCATGTCTTGCTTAATGGATAAAGGACCAACATGGAGGAAACTTTCTAAGTGGCGGTCCATGATTCTTGATCTCGTCAAAGACTTCCCATGCTTCATCCTAGAGAACATTTGTTCACACAAATATTTACTGCCAAATAATAATCATTTAATTTGTGTATCTGCGAATTTCATATTTTTCTTGTGATACAAAATTGTAATGAAGAATTCATGTTGAATTTACTCTTCTAAGTTAGGTCTAAGTCTTCTCTACAATTCTTACATAGTGTTGAGATTCTCAAATATTGCAGGCCAGTAGAGTTGGGAAAGCACAAAGTTTTTCTTCCTTTAGCTGTAATTCGAAGACAATTTTGTTTCAAAAGGAATGACATGGTTAAACATTGTATTAACACATTTTTTGTGGGTACTTTTCGCGACAAGTGATGACGCAATGCGGGTACTTTTAGACTTTTTTGCGCCAAAATTAGACTTTCGTAAAAAAACCATATCTCTCAAACTAATTAGTATTTTTTCGAAAAACTTTTTGTATCTTACTAAGAATAGAACTATCTATATCTTTATTATGCAAAATATGGGTTGCTCTATTTTTTACTCACACAAAATTACTACATTCTAGGTAAACATAGAAAAAAATACTCTTTCACCATCAAAATTATTTTATTCACATAAAATTACAATATAATTACGAAATTTTCAATAGATCTTATAAGAATCTTATAAATTCGTCTTCGGGAAAAAGTTGATGGCAGAGGAATAATATCTTCTTCACTATCATCGTCATCCTCGGAATCGGAAAAATCTTCTATGTCGCTTTGGCAGGAATAATTAGATAAATTGTCAGCAAACAATTCATCATCACTCTCGTTTGCATCCTGATTCATGTTCAGGGACAATAAAATTAACTTTCAAAAATAGTTTATCACAAAAAAAACAGTGGCAGTAAAAAGTGGCGAAGTAAAAAAAGTTTTTGAACAAATACACCACGATAGTTAGGTATTTTCTACGAAAATTCGATAATTCAAAACAAAATAAAATACTTCGTAAAAGCAGAATGAACTCAGAAACACGATACTAAGACTTCCGAACGAAAGCAGTACACTGGAGTCACTAGAGAAACGATCAACAATGCTAAAACAAGTTCCCGATTTGTTATCATTGAAACATATTTTTTTGTAAACATAACCGCTATTATTTTTATTTTGCCTTTTGTGTTGTTATCACCCAACCTCATTGTATCAACAGGTAGATGTGTTAGGTACCCCTTACAATAGATAACGCGCAGTTCCCACCCCATTTGGCGACCGTGTTTACAAGTTTCCCGCATACCACCGCTTGGCAAACCAAAACGAGTAAACTCGTCTCCCGCTCTCTACCATAAGACGAGATAGAACGAGTTTTATCGTTTCCCGCAAACAATGTGTTAATTAAGTGGCCCATGCCTTGGAGACTTAAGTTTAATCAATCAATTATGTAGTTACTCCACTGGGAAGGCAAATTCATATATCCATTATTCATCATAAAATTCCTTAACCACTTAACAGTTGGATTTTGGTGAGAAAGGGTGTTCAAAAATTATCAGATATTTTTTTTTAGATTTTATTAGAAAATATTTACCAAGTAATATTAATACAAAGTTTTGGTTGAAACCTCTTTGGCGAGTCGCATTTTTGGTACTACTTTTTTTTTTCCTTACATCTAAAATGTGAACAAAAATTACATAAAAGTAGATAAATTCAAATTAGAATATGCTAGAGAACACACGATGACGTAACACAATGACGAACTGTGAACGACTAAATTCTATACGAAAATATATTCCGTTCGGAGAAAACAAGTTGAAACAAGATCTGCCCAAACGACGCTCGGGAGAAATACTCCCAACAAGTCGAAACAAGATTTACCCGAACGAGGCTCGGGCTCGCCAGTATAAAAAAAAACTTTGTGCCCGAGTCACACTCTGGGCAAACTGTCGGTGGTTAACTGGTTTACCTTTTCTTTCCACGAATTCATGAATTTTTTCAAGATCAAAAACATTAATATTTTTAACTACCTCTTCTTTAGTTAACTCGACTAACCTTTTTCTGCTTACTATTACAGGAGTTTCGTCAGTTGAAACACCTAAGAGATTTGTCAAATTCAAACAGTTACTCGAAAGTTTCCATAACGGCATCAAATAAATATTAGCCTTTTAACGTGTTCCTCGCGGGAAGCACAAACGCCTGTGATCTGACGACAATCCAAGTTTCAAATCACAAATACTTAAAAAGAATGACAAAACCGGAATGAAAATGGAATTAAATTTTAAATAATCTTTATTATAGCGACATCTCTGAAAACCTTGTCAAATAATAAATTAGTTTATGAGATATTGTTGAATAAACAGCGCACCGACTTTTTTTGGTTTCTTAATATTTCCAGCTATTGCGTCACATGTAACGACCTGTCGCGCGGATCGAGTCCTGTGATGTGTCTCTCTTACGTAATTAAACATTACTAAGTATTTCTTACGTAAATAAACATTACTAATGCTATATGCATTTGATTGGGTGAGTGTAATGAATCATTGCTTTGATCGTAGCATTCTTTTGTTTATTTTACGTAATGTTTAGTTTATCTCCTTTATTTAATGAGTCTCTTTAAGAGTAATGACTATTATTTATTATCAGAAAATTACTTATGTGTCATGTTTACTTGGTGTTGTAATCAAATATCAGTGATTCTAAACAAAATACGCGTTTAAACTTAGAAATTAAAAAACGCCGAAATTGTGCCGCGCACAGGATTCGTGGAATTTGATTTTTAACGCGGTTAACAGATTAATGAGACCAAGGCAGCCGTTTCTTCAATAACAATAAAATCTCTAACGATTATTAAATAAGGGAGTACCGTACGGTCATAAAGCTAATCAGATATATCACTGAGCCTGTAAATTAGTCAAATATCACAAATCTTCCAAACTATATAGATAACAAATATGAAATGACTGCTGCTGTGGGCAGGGGCAAGCAGAAGCATGCAGAGGTGGACAAGTTAACGCGAACGGATGTGGAGAGCACAATTAATGCATACAAGCAGACACGTGAAGCAGTCGAGCTTGAGCAGCTTGTTTAAAATAATACCATTAGGTACAAAATATGAGAGGGTGGATCAAATATAAACGAGACTTTTGTTATTTGCAGAAAGAAAAAGACCAAGTATACATATTTTTTCCACGTAATCTCCTGCTTTTTTAATATTAAACAAAAGTCTCGTTTATATTTGATCCACCCTTGTATACTTGAAATACAATCATGGTTTCATATAAGTATTATTTTGAATGTTAAAAAATTTGTCTTTTCTTTATAATTCTCGTTTAATACATTTTGGGTGTCATTTAAATAAGATTTTTAGATTTTGATTAAAATCTTCGTGCCGGGAATCTAGAGTGAATCCGAGTGTCACCCCAAAAGTGCAAATGGGCAATACTTGTCATTGGTTAAGTATGTCCTCAGAATTGGAGCTAACTGGATAATCGATGCAGTTCAGATGCGCTATGATTTGCACTTCTCCACAGTAGCACGAAGGCTCGCTGGCAATTCAGCATCGGACCAAGTTGTTCCTGGTTCACTCAGTCTCAGTTTTAAGCCTGTCGAGCATCATCTAAGCTCAGTAACCATGTTCGTCATCGGGTGGCAGAAATTCCGAAGGCTAAATCAGTTTACCATGAATGTTCTGGGTGAATTATGAACACCACATGGATATTTGCTTGACTTCAGTTGATCCTTTGATTTGGGTGATGGTAGTCATAAAACTTCTTTTGGATTTCAGCCTATGGTGCGACATTCGGCCAAATATGAAATGGTGATTGAATTACTGGGCAGACTTTTTTTATTTCTGTCAATACTCTGCGTATAATGGCAGGGGGAGCTATACCAGAGAGCACCCTGATCTCAGGTACAGGTTTGGGCTTCAGTCTCTAATGATCCTGCAACTCGCATTCAACAATGTATTGATATGTTTGGTAGGTATAGATTTATGCCACACAGGATATGTACATTCTGCGACCGAGTCGTAGAGGGCCATAGCTAACACGACCCCCAGGTGCTTATGAAAATCATAATGAAAGATGTACTTATCCCTGGCGGGCCACATGCGGGCCGCGGGTTCGCCATGCTTGATCTATGCCATAGAGTTAAGCATAACTGTTAACATGAAATACAAAAAAGTGCACCGAGATAGATTTGGAGACCATAATTTAACTGACCCAATAACACTGATGGTCTTTTGTCAGTTTATAGTCATCATAACCTTCAGCCATTGTCAATCAACCGCAGGATGGTCTCCCTGCAATTTTTTCCATCTTCCAGCATGATTTGGCAACCTTTGGGGAGAGTTCTTGGTATTCTGGTATTGCCATTGGATGACAGTGTTTGTCCACCGTTAGTCCCTTATCCTTGCAATATGACTGACTGGCTAGTCATATTGCAACGATGTCACTGCAGTCACATTCTTACAATTATGCTGCAGAATAAGCTTGTTTTAAGATCTATTTTTGAACAATAATTGGAATAAAGATGCCAACAAGAATGTCGTGCCTATCAGTAAGATAGGTGGACTTTTTTACTGGTGCTTTGCCAATCAATTTTTTTCTTGTGTTAAGTGGTTGTTTTTATAATGATGGCATATCTCCTCATTGAAAAGTGATATATGACGATTTTTTAAGTTGCGATACAGCACCAGCACACTGACAATAAGCAATAATTGTCTACACAATAAATTGTAAATAAAAAAAAAAGGTGTCTATAAACCTTATGACAAATATATATTTGCAGAAAAAATATTTTTGCAAATATATCATAGAAATAAGATATACTCATTTCAATTAATGAAATATTGAGCAGAATAATAACTCGAATGGAAAAAAAGACATTTAATAAAGTAATTATTTTATTTTCAATTATTGTACATAAAAATAATTTTGTAAAATGACAACTAAAAACTCTCAATAATCATTACATATATGTATGTATCAATACAGTAACAGTACTTCGCAACGTGCAAAGTTGATATAAGCTTCTTTTTCATTTTACCTTTTTAGAACACAACTTAGTGACTTATAAATAAATATAAGTATACAGTGACCAAACAAAATTTATTAGTTTATTAAAATATATACTAGTACATAAAAAGCAAACCTAAAAACATTCGAAGTAATTAATAAAAAAATCTCAGCATCCAAATATGTATTTAATTTCTAGAAGAGATAGTAAAAAAACATCAGGTCATACTCGTAAAAGCATAATTGCGAATGTTTTGACAAAACTATTTAACCCTAAGAATTGTATTTCAAGGAATAAAAAGTTTATTTCATATATTTTCTAAATCAACAACCACCTAAAAAAGATTTGCTTATATTTTTATTAGCTATTTGAAAGAGTCATCACATAATGATAAAATAATTCACAATAAAAAAAACCTGTTTTTTTATCAGGCAATATCTCATCAGCAAGCATTAGGCAAATAAAGAAATGAGGACTTGAATTGTGCAGTTTTCAATTTAAAAATCCCTCCATAGCCCTTAATTATATAAGGAAGGTCATAAGTGCCACTTCATAAATAAGTTTATAAGGAAGGTCATAAGTACCACTTCATAAAACTGATTCACTTTACGAGATAGTTACGTTCACGTTTTGAAAAGTGTTCAGGCAAATATAATAAGCTCTAGTAAAGTGGAAGGATGTAGTTTTAGATCATTTTAGTGCCTGGTATTGTATTTTCAATGATATATAGATAATTAAATCTTTCTATTTGTGAAATGTGCCACTTTTAATCTCGAATGTCATGGACTTACCAAGGGACGCAACATGACTACCCTTAACCGCTGTTCTCCGAATTATCAAGGCCAATAGTGGGAGTCACAATGCTCAGTCAAGAGGATATGACTGGAAAGAATTATGAATAAATAGTATGTGTATTTAATTTATAATTCCAGTGTGTTTGTTTTTTAGAGGGTGATTAAGCAAATATGGGACAGTTCCGATGCTCAATAATCAAAAACACTCAAAGCATAATAATATCAACCTGAAAACATTTAAAAAAATTATAATATAAAAAAAAATGTATGTTTAGTTCAATGAAGTTAGTATCTTCTATATTAAATTTACAGATATTTGTAGTAGAAATTGTGAACAATTGTAGGTAAATATATTGCTCCTGTACTTGCCTTGTTGAGTAACCGACACTACATTTCAAAACATACACACTTGAAAAATGTCAAAAAAATATTCAATAACCATGTGAAAATCTGTTTTCTATTTTTTATTTACAGAATTTGATTATAGATAAGTAGACTTTTAAGCAGGGGCGGCTCGTTTTTAAGGGCAACCGGGGCACTGCCCCACACACATTCCTCCTAATAAAAAAATAATAATAAGCTGAAATGTTTTTGAAACGTGTTTTTATTATTGGTATAATTGTAATTATTCTTAGTTTTTTGGAATATTATTTGCACGTAATGGTTTATAAATATATGAATAAAAACGATATTAACTTATTACTGGTAAGTAGGTGTGAAATATATACGCGCACGAAGTACGAAATACGATGCACGCATACAACCAGACTTGCGGCGGGGCAGTTTTGTATCTGCCGTGGTCACTAGCTTTAGTTAAGCTGTCGCTATGACGCAAGATCTGATAGTGTTTGGTCAGGTAGTGGAGGTAAAGAGAAAAGTTCCGTATTACCGTATACCGGTGGCTTTTCCTTTGCTGCGTAAAGGTCTGTTTGGGGCAGGAGCACGCCTGCCATGCGCTGTAATGAGCGACGTTTATTTTTTTGTTTTTCATGTATTATATTAATAAAAGTTTTGTTTATTTAATTTTTATACATTAATAAAAAATATTGTCATTTGATTTTGTGAAAAATACATGTTTTTTTTATAATGATAGTTTTGTTAATGTTTATATTTAAATACAAATTATTTTTGTTTAATTTCGCAATAAAAAATTTGATAATTCTTAGTATTTTCTTGGTTCGACTTCACTGTACTAAAAATATAGTTAATTTTTTTAGAAAAAAAAAATGGGGGGGTGGGGACTTCAGCCTCATCATGCCCCACCTGTTTTTAAAGTCACGAGCCGCCCCTGCTTTTAACTATCAAATCTTCTTAAAAAAACAAATTGAAGTTGGCCAACTGTGCCGAGCTGTTAAATGTGCACAAGAGCTAAATAGAGTAGAATAACTGTTTAGATTTAAATCAACTTACCTTGGTGATGGTGAGATATTGTAAATGGAAATTATTTCTTAGATTGAGATCAATTACGATGCATACATAGTGATGGACATTTTAAGAAAAAACGTTATTTAATTTTGTTGTCGATAAAATTAATTATTTTCAGATTTATATATTTACGTGTATAAGCAAATGCTGAATTTTTCTGATGTCAACAAATAATCTCCAAATTTCCTTCCAGGCTCTCTCAATATAACCAATATCTATTTTCAAATTTGCTTTATCAAATCTTTGTAATTTTTTTTCATTTTTTAACAAACTTCTTTACCGAGATTGCTTAAATTTATACAAATACCAAATTTTGAAATAATTTGAACCATGTTTTAATTCTACACAGTCTTGTCTTTATGAAAATTAAATTCAAATATATACTACAAAAAAATAATATATTTCAGAAGTAGAAGAAAAGATCATGCAAAGAAAAATACAAAACAAATGAATTTCCAGCAGAAAAAATGATTTGATCGTAATTATGATCTCACATCTATATAAAAAAGGAAAAAAAGTGAAAGAAAAAGAATAGTGAAAAAGTATATTATATTTTAAATTTTTACACTCTCATAAAAATATTGTTAGAAAATGTATTGATCTTATTTTCCTAAACAAACTAAAAAATATATAAAATATAAATGCGTAATTTAACATTTTGCTCTAATTAATTAACATAATCATAATAATCTGTAAGATTTATCAAATCTGTAAGAACGTGTATAATTACTGCGTGTCAATCCTGTAAGTTATAAATCTAGATACTTAATAGTTATATTTAAAGGTTCTTAGCTTATTATAATATAATTAGCTTCATCTCTAGATAGATGGGAAAACCCAAACATGTTTGTATCAGACACCTGGAATGAAAACTGGTGGCGAGCAATCCGTGTATTCACAGATGTGACACTCCAAAGGTGCTAGTTGTACGATTCTAACATTAACCTAGCATAGGAAGTTTCTTGTACTATTGCAAACTTGGATTTCTAACATAGTCACCAAACTCATTTACATTATTTTTCTGCAACTCAAAACTGTGCCCCCATAAATGAAAAATTGTTAACAAATATTTCATCATTTGACTACATAAAAAACACAAATAAAAATAGTTGAAACGTATATATTCATTATTGAAATCATAATTTATATATATTGAGGCAACATTTTCAAAACAAGTAGAATTTATGTATGTTGAATACAAAACTTTTTTTTTGTTAAATGAAATTATAAAAAAGTTACATTTTTTAAAATGTTTATATCAAAGTTTAAATGGCACTTTGATGACTATTTTTTATATTGGAACGTATACATACTTATCTCACATATTATACTAAACACAATCTGGATTACAAGCTTCGTTTGAAAATTGTGAAAAATTGGATTTTAAAATTCTAGATTTGGAATTAAAATATATACCTACCTTATTCTCAACACATTCAGCGCCATTGTTATAAGTTTAAAAACATAGTTATTTTTAATATTTATTAAATTCAAAACGGGAGCTTAGAAATTTTGCATATTTTGTCATGTTGACGAAATAAGTAATTTGAAAATAAAAATATACATTTCTCAATGCTCTAAGATTATTAAAAAATAAATTATTTCAAATGGCAAAGAATGTGTCGTATACTACATCCTACCAGCTTTACATATTGTTTAATTTTAAATTATAGTGTAAATGGTACACCAAAATTAAAAAAATACAATGAATTGCGAATTTTAAAATAAAAATCTCAATCTAACATGAATGCTATCAAGGTCAAGATATTACAAAAGGCATTTATCACAATTATTCGATTTTGTACTATTGCAATATTGATGAACTAAATTGTGCTGAGAAACCTGCCATTATTTCCAAAATGGATAGTCAGAGGACTAGATCAAAAAGCCACAGTTCTTTTATTATTTGGCAGGAATGCAATTAATGTTCCCTTTATTGCTAAGACTATTTTAATCAGGAAAATTAAGATTAAAGAAAATAAATAAAAGACTGTGTGATTTCGCTGAACTGTAGCAACTGGGAAACATTAATTAATACAGTCTTTCAAAATAAATTTAAAATTTGGTAATCCACTACGTGTATCGGGGCATATGGACAGTAACATTGTCCAAAAAAGATCTTTCAGTTGACTACTCGGTACAAAAACCCAAGATATGCAATCAGTTAACAACAGTACACTCATTAAATAAAATAGAATGTTTTTAATAACAATAGACTATCTGTAAGGCTGCTGGTGTTACATGATGACGCATTTCTCTTCCTGAAACAAATATAAAACCAAATTTTAATATGTAACGATAAAGATTAAGGACAAGATTATTTCACCTACTTGTACAGAATAAGTATTTCAAACTTAATATTATTCGTTGATGACTCAAAAGTTTATTTCCATTCAGCATCTATCTCTATATCATCATAAGTATTTATTATTTGTAAAATGAATTAATACATCACAATGTTCAGTTTCGCAAAGTGAACATTATAGTGTAGATGTAATCAATTTTATGAAGAAGAAAAAATACTAAATGCGTAATTACTAAGCTGGACTTTTCTGAAGTTTGAATACCTGATAAGCTGTAATATGACAAGGGAATGCAAATTATGAAAGACTACAATTGGTCTAATAATCTTTATGTAATTCTATTAAATTAAGGTTTGGAAAAAGTATTAGAAGGTCCAAATGTGGAAAAATCTGTCTGAAATGATCAACTTGAAACCTCGCTGGAGGTAGAGCCTCCAACTTCTTAATAAAAGTTTATTATTTTATCTAAAGGTATTTATTATCAAATGGGGAATAATTTATAGGAGAAAGAAAAATATTTTTATATAAAAAAATAAAATCTCACATTTGTCAAACATGCATTAGTTTGTAATTGAAATAACAATTTAACACATTTCGTGTTGATAAGGATATGGTAAAAATGTACTTACTACATAGTTATATATTGTAATATGTAATGTGTAACTGTTAAAATAATATATTTAAACATGCTCAAGAGACATGCACTACACACGTAACAGAGGTTAAAACATTCACAAAAAAAAAACTAGAAACAAAAACACCACTTAAAATTAAATCCGAAAAAAATTCATCATCATATGAAATTGTTGAACAAATATAATGACCTAAGTATCCGGGATGCTAACTGATGCAACTAATTTCAAGAAATCAAATTAAGAGCTGAGATAGTATGAAGGTGCTTCTTTGAAATACACCATCTCCTTCAAAAATATTTCAATCTTAACTTGGATATGTAAATTTTATGGTCTTACATTTCCCATACATAGAACAACCAAAAAGATACAAGAAGGTTTTGAAATGTGACATTAGAGAAGAATACCTGATTTCAATAGTCAAAGTGATCCCATTTGTTACATATTTAACTTGAGCATAAATACCAAAACATTTCCCGTAAACTGGAAGACAACCAGGGTCTGCCCTATCTTCAAATCGGGAGACCGGTTAAGCTTTGGTTTCCTAAAAAAGTGGTGTCGTTATATAGCGTACGTAACAAAACATTCCCTATGCAAACCATATGGCGTGGTTTCCTAGAGAGCGTTGGTTGTGTAGCGCCCGTAACAAAACATTGTTTATGCAAACCAATGGTGTTAGTTTCCTCGAGTGCATTGGTTGTGAATGTAATGTCAAATAGTGATGCTGCCATTTGCATGACGGCCGTGATAGCGGAGCAAACAGTCGTGGAACGATTTTTCCCGTGTAGCGGACACCGTTTTAAAATAAAAAATTTGTGCAAACGTAATTTGGACCAGTGAAAATGACGAAATAATGATTGATTTTGTAAGAAATAGTGAAGATTTATATAATGTGAAGAGCAAAGACTATAGAAAAGCCCAGTTGAAACAAAATATGTAGAATCAGATTTGAAGTTTCCAACTGACAGTTGTGGGTTTCTGCCCATTTCTGCCGCCGCGCCAGGCGGATGCGGCGCAAACGTAATTTAATTTGGACCAGCGAAAATGACAAAAGATTGATCGATTTTGTAAGAAATAATGAAGCTTTATATAATGTGAAGAGCAGACAATAGAAAAGCCCAGTTGAAACAAAATATGTGGAATATCAGGAGCTGTCAGTTTGACGTTTCCAACTGACAGTTGTGGGTTCTCATTTCTACCGTCTGGCGGCGCGCCAGCATCACGTCACCTTCAGCTTTGTATTCTCTATATTGAAAAACCCCGCTAATTCGAAATAATTCAGAATATTTCATCTTTTGAAAAATATCATCGTGACATTATTTTGTAAGCTTAAAAAAACAAGCTAGACTTGCTTACCAGCACTAAGAGAAGACAACTTTGTAACATATTGTCAACACTTGTAGTTGTATGCTGCACAGTAATAGTATGTTTAATTAGAATAATGATAATTCCTACTGCTTAATTTATGCCATTTTCTAGGTACCAAAATTTACTTTTCGTAATAAATTGTACTGTTGATTAAAAAAAATGCGTATTTTGTAATTTATGTTTTTTGCTAAAAAGCATTTAAGAATTCTGATAATTCTAAATTCATTATGCAAATCACAGATTCACGTAATAGTCAGCCCTGGCGGCAGGATGACCTGTGCATTATGCACGGTTATTTTTCTAGGACTCTCCCTATATCCAAAGATTCAATATCCAAATATCAAAAGGTTATTATCGTAAATATGAGGAAGCCCTCGGAGTAGCAACCCTTTAAGTCCACATACTAAGATCGATAAAATAAGAAAACTATGTAAAAAGGATATAATAAAAACACAATTTTGGCTTTTTTTGTGTACCTGTTATTTTTAACATTCCTATGAATTAGCAAATTTTCTCAATTACGAAGTTTGAATTCTGAGAAGAAAATTCAAGTGGCGCAATCTTTGATATTTATTGTTCATATTATCAGGTTGGTGCATAATTAGCCATTGTTTAACCGGTGCCCTTCGAATCTGTCCAATTTGTCGTTTAATTGTTTTATTATTAATACGTTCCTTACTATTTAGGTAGACAAAATGTGTGTCAATAACCGCCTTCATATTTGTTATATCATGCTCTATTACTTCCAAAAAGGATCCACTGCAGCACAGTCATTTAGCGATCTCAAGCTCTTTGATGAATGAACGATCGGTGACAGTCAAGTTCTAAAATGGTTCAATCATTTCAAATTTGGAGACAAACTTTAAAAAATGAGGAAGGAAGAGGTCGCCTGTCTGATTTAGATGATCAGGCTCTTCAGATGGCTGTGGAAGACGAAAATTTGACAAGGATGCTGGCCAAATAATTCAATGTCGATAACTCCACGATCGTCACCGCGCCTTAAAAAGCTCGGTATGGTGTGAAAAATGATTGGATGGGCTCCTCACAAGCTCTCCGACAACAACGAGGCTAGCCGAGCCCACATTGATTTTTTTATACCTAAATAGTAAGAAATATATTAGTAAAAAAATTTAAATAAAATGACAAATGAATTGACAGATTCGAAGGGCACCAGTAAAACGATCGTAATTATGCACTAACCTAATATACGAGGGTGGTCCGATAAGTACTTAGCCTACAAAAGAATAACAAAAATTTTGGAAAAGTGGCGATTTATTTCTCAACATAATCTCCTTTGAGTTCGATACACTTGACCCAGCGATGCTCCAACTTCTTTAACCCGTCTGAAAAATACGTTTTCTGGAGGTCTGCAAAGTAGACCTCCGTGGCGGCGATAACCTCCTCATTTGACTCAAATTTCTGCCTGGCGAGTGACTTTTTCAAATTTGGAAACAAAAAGAAGTCGCACGGGGCCAAATCTGGAGAATACGGTGGATGGGGTAGCAGTTCGTAGCCTAATTCTACCAATTTGGCCGTGACGACGGCGGAGGTGTGAGCCGGTGTGTTGTCATGATGGAAGAGCACTTTTTTCTTCGCCAAATGGGGCCGTTTTTTCTGCAATTCGGCGTCGAATCAGCCCAATAATTCGGCATAGTAGAGCCCTGTGACCGTTTTGCCCTTCTCCAGGAAGTCGATGTAGATCACACCTTTTGAATCCCAGAAAACGGTGGCCATCACCTTTCCGGCCGATAGGACAGTCTTCGCCTTCTTCGGAGCACGTTCACCGGGTGAAGTCCACTGTTTTTTACTGTTCCTTGGTCTTGGGTGTGTACCAGTGTATCTATGTTTCGTCGACGGTCACGAAACGACGCAGAAACTCCTTCGGATTGCGCTTAAACATCGTCAAACACTGCTCTGAAGTGGTCTCACGGTTGCGCTTGTTGTCCGGAGTGAGCAAACGCGGCACCCATCGCGCTGACAGCTTTCTCATGCCCAATACTTCATGCAGGATATGACCCACGCGGTCTTTTGAGATGCCTACTGTCTCAGCTATCTCGCGCACCTTCAATCGGCGGTCTGCCAATACGAGATCGTGGATTTTTGTCACATTATCCTCAGTGGTAGCCGTTTTCGGGGCACCTGGGCGTGGCTCATCAAAAACCGACGTGCGACCACGTTGAAACTCGTTAAACCAATTTTTGACGGTCGCCATCGAAGGAGAAGAGTCATCGTACACAGCATCCAAGCGCTCTTTGATTTCGCTGCGCGATTTCCCTTTCAAAAACAAGAATCGAATCACCGACCGATATTGCTCTTTTTCCATTTTTCTCAAATCCGCGGACACGCTCGTTTCCACACGCGGTCAAGACAAAACTACGCGTCCGATTCGGCTGAAATTTTGACAGTAGCTGTCAACGAGAATGTACTACGCGATAAAAAATTGCTCTTGCGATAGTGGTGCCATCGGGCGGTGAGGCTAAGTACTTATCGGACCGCCCTCGTAAACATCAATCAGTGATTTCTTGACATTCGCGAGATTACTTTGTTTCTCAGTAAGAAGTCATTTATATCTCAACATGGGTTACCTGTCATATTATTCATGTAAGTTTTTTTTAATTTGAAATTATGTTTTTTGTTTTTAAATATTCATGTGTTTAATAATTAAAAATTACGATATATTATTAGATGTACAAATTAGTTGGGTCCGTTTTTGTGTTTACATTTATTTCTAACAGATCAATTAAAAGTATTGTCCATCGCTGGCTACTACTTTTTCCCATCTCTCAGGCAATTTTCGAATTCCATCTCGAAAAAATGACTCGTCTTTTGTGGCGATCCAAATTTGGAGCCAATTTTCGGTTTCTACGAAAGAAGTGACCCGGTGACCAGCCAAATCGTGCTGCATCCTCCGG
Organism: Odontocerum albicorne; assembly: GCA_949825065.1. Classification (NCBI taxonomy): domain Eukaryota; kingdom Metazoa; phylum Arthropoda; class Insecta; order Trichoptera; family Odontoceridae; genus Odontocerum; species Odontocerum albicorne. The sequence goes on from OX463839.1 coordinate 46,057,202, forward strand.
AACAACCAGTAATCAGAAGGAACAATGTCCAGGGAATACAGCGGGTGCGGTAAAACATCCCATTTGAGCGTTTCCAAATATTTTTTTACGACTTTTGCGACATGAGGCCAAGCGTTGTCATGAAGAAGAATAACTTTATCATGTCTTTGCTCGTATTCCGGCCGTTTTTCTCGCAATGCACGGCTCAAACGAATTAATTGTAGCCAATACCGATCGCCCGTAATGGAATCACCAGGTTTCAGCACCTCATAGTAAACAACACCCCTTTGGTCCCACCAGATACAGAGCATGATCTTCGAACCATGTATGTTCTGTTTTGGTGTTGATGTTGAGCTTAGCGTAGTATTTTTTCTTCTTGGGGTTGTCGTAGAATATCCACTTCTCATCTCCAGTTACAATCCAATGCATAAAACCTTTTCTTTGTTGCCTTTGAATCAGCTGCTCGCAAGTGAAAAATCGCCTTTCAACGTCTCTCGGTTTCAGTTCATAAGGCACCCAATTTCCTTGTTTTTGAATCATTCCCATGGCTCTCAATCATACGGAAACGGCTTGTTGAGTCACTCCTAATGATTCTGCAAGCTCCTCTTGCGTTTGACTCTGATCTTCTTCGAGTAATGCCTCTAATTCTTTGTCCTCGAATTTTTTTGGCTGTCCAGAGCGAGGCTTGTCTTCGACGCTGAAATCTCCATCCTTGAAACGTCGACACCATTCCCTACATGATTTATCAGTTGGAGCAGCGTCACCATAAACTTCGACAAGCATTCGATGGGCTTCAGCTGCACTTTTCTTCCAATTAAAGCAGAAAATTAAAACCTCCCGCAAATGCTGCATGGTTAACACCAAATTCGACATTTTCAACACTGTACAAAACAAGGTTTTTGCATGAAACTCAAAGCGATATAAACTGAATATTATTGGCAGATGTCTAACCTCTCTGAAACCGCCAAAATCGGCTGTCACTATGAACCATTCATAACAGCCAGAGCCATCTTTTGTAAACGGACCGAACTAATTTTTACTCCTAATATATTAGGTGTACAAATAAGTTTCCATTTTTTTATCAAAAATTGGGCATTTATTGTGAAAGAACGGAACCTCATGTTTTATTCGAAGTATTGCCCATCGCTTGCCACTACTTTTTCCCATCTTTCTGGCAGCATACGGATACCGCGTCGGAAGAATGCTTCATCTTATGAGGCTATTCACGAATCGACCCAATTTTTGGTATCTTCATATGATGTGAAGTGCTGCTCAGACAGGCTATGCGTCATCGATCGAAACAAGTGGAAATCAGAAGGAGCAATGCCTGGTGAATACGGCGGGTGGGGTAAAACTTCTCAATTGAGTGTTTCCAAATAGGTTTTGACCGGCGTCGCAACATGTGGACGAGCATTATCATGCAGGAGTATAATTTTGTCATGTCTGGAGTAGTAGTGGGCGCGCTTTTCCTTAAGTGCTCGACTCAATGTCATCAATTGTGGTGTTCGGTAGACAGCCCCAGCAATGGTGTTGTCAATATCCTCATAATACACGACACCAAGCTGATCCCACCAAATACACAACAAGAGTTTTTTTCCATGAATATTTGGCTTAACCATGTTGAAGCATGGCCAGGGAGTCCCCGTGATTTCTTCCTTTTTGGATTATCATAGTGGATCCATTTTTCATCACCAGTGACTATACGGTGCAGAAAACCCTTTCGTTTATGCCTGGCAAGCACCATTTCACATGTGGAAAATCGTCGTTCAACGTTTCTCAGTGTCAGTTCATATGGAACCCAATTTCCTTGTTTTTGAATCATTCCCAATGATTTCAACCGATGTGAAATTGCGAGTCACTCCTAATGTTAGTGCAAGTTCTTCTTGCATTTGGCACGAATCTTGATCCAATAATACTTCCAATTCCGGGTCTTCGTACACTTTCGGCCTTCCGCTACATTCTTTGTCTTCGATGTCAAATTCACCATTCTTAAACTTTTGAAACCACTCACGACAACTTCTCTCACTTAAGGCAGCCTCACCATATGCTTCTACAAGCAATCGATGCGCGTCAGCTGGAGATTTAAATTGAAGAAGTAAATCAAAAGTTCCCGCAAATGACGCTTATTCAGCTCAAAACTTGACATTTTCGCACACAAAAGAATATATTATACTGATAAAAATTCACTAATATTTCAAGGTTATGTTGTTGACAGATGTCCAACCTTATGGCAATGACGTTTTACATCTGACAATTTTAACCATAACTTACTGGTGGCGCCAACTTTTGTCAAACGGCGGCGGCTTATTTGTACACCTGATATATTTGTGCTCAATAAAAAACTAGTTACATTTTAAAATGGCACCTATTCGAGATTCCTACAAGTCGACAATCAACAAGAAAATAAAATTTTAAGATGATGTGGAAAAGAAGGCAATGCCAAAAGGAAAATTGGCTGAAAAATACGGCATCCTAAAATCGTCATTATCTTCTATGTAAAGGGTTAGCAACGGTGGTCAATTGAGCGATATTAAAAAGTGGTTGTATGCCTGTTGGGCGATTGCGACATTTTAGGTCTGGATAACACCCACAACGATCACCTACTGTGTCCGTAAGAGTAAAATAATCCTTGGTTCGGAAGAGTTGATCGGCACAATACAGGAGACGGCAAAAATTAAGAGATTTTTGATCCTTTGATAGGGTCAGTGCCCCTTTAGTGAGTGGTGTCACATCTGATGATGAGCTTATTATGTCTGACCTCAATCCCAATGAAACCAATGAAAAAATAGCCGATGATGGTGATGAAGAGGAAAATATTTCGGAAGTGAAGGAATACGTACAACCCAGAAATGATGTTTTATGTTATATGGGAGAGGTGCCAAAATACTTGTTCAGTAAATCAGGCACACCGTTGAATGTTTGTCAAAACTTTGATTTTTGCAGTCAAGTGCGCGTCTAAACAAAAACAATCTAAAATAAGTATCTTTTTTCACCCCAATAAGTGACATTAAAGGTATAGGTTTTGAGTGTTATTTTCAGTCTTTTTTACTTTTGATAATTTCACAACTGTGAATGTTAATTAGTCAAATTTTTTTAATGATTCTGACATGGTCACTTGTTTACACAGATTACATTTTTATACTTGCATGTGTAATATAAATGTGAAGTCTATTTGGCCGCACACTTAATTATAATATGCAAAATATGCTGAGAGCCAAGGACAGCTCGGCGATGGTTTTTGCGTTTCAAAGACTGTAATTTCAACCTGAAAGACATGGAGCGTTCTGGACGACCAGTGGACTTCGATGAGGACCGCTTAAACCATATTATTCATGAAGATCCCCTTAAAACCACCGTAGAATTAGCTGAGCAGATGAATTGTAGTCATATGACTGTATACCGCCATCTTAAATCAATGGGAAAAGTCCAGAAGTTCGGTGCTTGGGTTCCACATGTTTTGAGCGAAAACAAAAATCAACATTCGACAATTTCTGGTGGTTTGCTCGCGAGTCATCGAGCTACGCATGTCCACAAGCAAAGGTTCCTTTACCGCATCATTACTGGTGATGAAAAATGGTGCCTTTATGTGAATATGAAGAAACGGAAAGAATGGGTCAATAAGCAACGCCCAGAGCGAAACAAGGTTTGCATCAGCACAAAACAATGCTTTGCATCATCTGGTGGGATTGGCAAGGCGTCATCCACTACGAGATATTTGAACGCAATCAGACATTCTGCAAATGCAGCGGCTCAACACTGCAATTCAACAAAAAAGGCCGGATCGGTAATGCGGCGTTATTCTGCAACACAATAACGCCTGCCCTCATATCCTCAGTCTTGCCGCACCCTCCATATTCTCCAGACCTCGCGTCGTTGGTTTTCCACCTTTTCCAGTTGCTTTCGAACAATTTGCGGCGTTTCCTTCAATAATGACGTTGAATTACGGACGTGGTTGGACGAATTCCTCGAGTCAAGACCAGACGGTTTTTATCGCACAGGCATTGAAAAACTTGTAGAATGTTGGCAAGAAGTTGTAAATAATGAAGGAGAATACATTATTGACTAATTTGTTGTAATTTTTTTTGTTGTATCCTCTTATGTCAACATCCAATATAAGACACAACTTATGTTAACACCCAATATTTACCAGTAGGCTGCAAATATCCTAGAACGAAACCCAATTTCTTATATGTCTTTTTAGATCTTTGAATTTTTTATTTCTTAGATTTCAGATTGTTGAATTCCCAGTTTTATGTAAAAATGTGTTTTATTGTTCTTCTCCCAGAACTCTATCTACATAGACTTCCCAAGAGACACGATTCTAGTATTCTATATGTTTATTTATAAAATTTTGAAAATAAATTATACTCGTACATCCACCAGAGTTAAGTTTTATTCAGCGTAACGGTGTTCGGTAATACCGGATATAAGATTGGTTTTGGTTCATCTTATCCACATCAATGTGCAAAATATTCTTTCCGCTGTTGGATGTTTTTCGTTTCTTATTATTTTCATTTGCCCATATCCAGTATTCATAGTGAGGATTACAATTGCTCACTTATGAGTGGATTTATTATTCATTTAATTGTACCTGCCAGTATATTTTTTGCATTTCTAGAATCCTCTTTCAATTCATGGTCAAATCTAACATTCGTACTTTAATATTTGGTCGATCTAAGAAATTTCACAAGCTTGAATATTGTCACTTGACCATCTCGCAGTTTTTCCAGTAAATCCAACCAATCTGCAAGTTATATTTAGACGTATTCAGAAAATATAATCTTTATATAAAAAAAAAAACTTTTATTAGTTCAATTTGAGTTCAATGAACCTCATGGACTGCATGCAACTACTGAATTTACCTCCATATGTTTTTAGCTCTTTCCTATCACAATTTAAGTAACAGGTGTATTTTATTAAATTCACTAATTTTTCAGCAGATTAAGCTTTTCGAAAAGTTTCTTCTGCATCATATGAAAAATATGTCTTAAAAAATAATTTGTATGTTAATCACACTGGATAGAAACTTTATTTTTGATAACTAGTTATAATTGGTATGGAACGAGTAAATAAAGAAATCTATGCCGAAATAAATATTCATCAATACCCTTGTTGAGTCAAAGTTGAACCAAAGAAAATAAAAAAAAAGCTAGTGGTTTATTATTCACATAATTAATCATCAAATGTTTTTAGTGAAGAAAGGAAGAAGACAATCTTTCAAGTTGCCTAATATGTCCACAAAAACCGTTCTGAAAATGAGTTAAATCACTAAATAGAAGTTCATTTCAAACAAATGTCTTTGTCCCACTTTTTCAAATGCATTGATGAAGATGACAAAAATGCGATAAAAGAGAGTAAAATGTGCAATACATATATATATATTTACATATTTGTTATTTGACATTCATTCTTTATTTTATAAAGCCTATTTTTCTCACAACTGATTGTTTAAGATATTTGTCTAAAATTAATAGGTTTTTACACGATAACTGCAAATTTAAAAATGGAAATAGATAATTTCTTAAATAATCACTTGTGCGAAGAATGATGACCTGAAAGCCTTCGGAGTCTACGTTTTAATTAATAAGCTGTCTGCCATATTAAATTATTGTACATCTCTGCTTTTTTTCTTATGTATTATTCACTTACAAGTAGATTTAGTTCATATTAGTAATATTATTGTATTCCACATCCCAAGTTAAAATAAGACTCGGAAATTGTTAATAGAGATTTGTAAAATTGTGGAACATTAATTTATATCTAAGATGAAATAAATTTATTGAGAGCAGTGTTTTTCTTCTGATTTGATTTATTTTTTACTAACTTGTATACATAAAGTGAGTAATTTTTTTTCAAAAACTACATTTTACGTTTGATAGATGAAGTACATATACCATGGACATAATATAGAAAGAAAATATGATAAAACCAAAATGTAAAAATTGATATTGTGAAATATCCAAGCATTATGGTGAAGAACTGGAAGAGCAGTGCAAAACATAAAATGATAATGAGATACTTTTAACGCTAAAAAACACTGCTTTCGTCGAGTCGAAAGTCAAATGAAACAAAATAAATAATAATTATGGGCCTGAAATGAGTAATAGAATATTGCATGAAGTGAACAGACCAGACAGTTAAGCGTGTGGCCGCGACATTCGCAGAGTTGTGTTAGCATACAACAATAAATGCCTGGTCCACGCTGGTCGATGGAAAAGGAATTGCCCGCGTCTCCAAATGTTATATTAATTTGGAAAGGTTCTTTGGAAGAACATTTTGATAGGACCTAGGTCAAAAAAAGGTAAGATATAAAAGAAATATCTATGCATATCATCATTCATTGCGAGCAAAATATTTTTGTCTTTTTAGGTAAAATTATAATCAAATTAATAGTCTTACAGCAGATTTTATATAGTTAAAATTAATATAGATTTTGTCAAAAATTAGCTTAGATGCTGCTGGTAAAAATGTTTTATCTGAAAAGAAGACATACACTGATAATTTTAATTACGATCATTTTCCATATAACATTTAGTTTCACCCTTTTTATTTTTGAGAATGAAATTAAATAATATTACACAGAGCAGAGATAACAAGTTACTCCCATTTCTCCATCGAAGTGAGCAAAAATTTTCATTCTAAAAATAATTTGGAGTGGAATGTAAATGAAAAAATAATTTTTAAAATAATATTACAGTGCATTAGATTATTTTTAGATATTACATTTCATGAATTTAATAAATTAGAAATTATTTATGGATGAACGTGTATTTGCAGTACATTGAACTAAATATCCGCTGTTGAAAACTAGTTGACACACTAACATTTTATTTGGATCTGTTTATATTCAGATCCAAATAATATACTCAAAACAATATTGTCGCATTTAAATACGGGCGCCCATAGATAAATATGACACTATTGAAATGAGTACTGAGGAAAAACTATCTCTAACATTTAATTGTTCTACTATTTGCTTTTTTTTTTTAGTAAAACTATTTGAGCATTGACAAACACCAGCATAGGCATTGTGAAAATAAAAATAAGCGCCAGATAACTAAGTCATTAATTTTTATCTAGATACTTATTGAAATACGTCAAAAACTTAGAAGTAAAAATTTGACGCTTATTTTAAAAACGAAACTATTTTTAATATGAAATTGTTTGATAAATATTTGTCTTCTATGAATTGAAAGGTAAAAAGTTATAACGTTATAATACGGTCAATAATTTTGTTTTATGAAATGGGACAAGAGACAGGGGATGATTCCATTTTCCATAGTACAGACACCAGCGTAGAGGCAGAGGGCGAGACAGAAAGCGTGGCAGACGTAGACCCCTGGCTTACCGGCCGTGGCTCAGAAGTAGCGGCGGGGGCTCATGGTGGTGATGTGGGATACCTGCGGCAAGTCAGGGAACTCGTGGCGTGGCAGTTTGTGCCCCACATCCCGATGGCGGAGGGCGCTCGTCGAAACTTGCCGCCGCTGTCTCTCCAGGGAAGCCATCTCCTGCAATCAATTAGATAAATATTTGAGTTTCATTTACATTTTAAGTTTGTAAGTCCTGTATAGCTGATTTATTTTCCAAATAGTCAGTTTTTGTAAAAGTCAATGTTTATAGGCCAACAATATATCAAAAATATGATTCGAATGTTTTCCAAAAAGATATACAACAATTATGATGATAAGCCCCATAATTATAACATTAAACATCGAGACCTATTCGAAACGCTCTGATGAAGTAAAAAATAATAGAAAAATCTCTATAAATCTAAGAACAGATATCCCCCAAATAGCATATTATTGTCGATAATAATTTAGATATAGAATAGATGTATTATTTTACTTTTGTAAATAACATATATTTATGCCCACTAATTAATAATAATTCAATTATAAAATTGAAATAATTTTTGTAGTAAAAAGAAATAAAATAAATAAATAAAACACTTATTTTATATTTTTGTGTTCACCGCTGGTTTATTTTGAGTTTACTACCGGTTTCGAAGACCTCCGTCATCGTCAGGTGAAGATAAATTAAATTGCTTACAATATATTTCCTCTGCAAGTGTAACTGGTATAAGAGGAATGATGTGGGGAGAGTTGTGATTCAATGGTAAATGGGGCGGGAAAAAAAATTTAAATGAATCTTACGGGCAGACCAGGGTCTGGATATCCAAGGGGATGGATTTGAATTAAAATTGGTTTTGTTAAATGTTTTGGCTATTATTAAAATTGGTTTGATTGTTGATATTTAGACTTAATTTTATACATTTTCGAATCTCGAGAATTTCCAAATTGTCAAACTGCAATCCCCTCGGCTTATGTGTAGAATCCGCAAACCACGATTGATATCAAAAGAATGGTTATTTTCAATTAGGTGGTTAGTGAACTCTGAAAAATTATTATTATTCAGGCATCTTAAATGTTCCTTAACTCGTATATAAAAATAGGAACTCATTACATTCTAATTTGTAAACTCTGGATTGGGTTAGTTTACTTTCCATGTCTCTATTGTTCATAATTTTATTTTATTGGCCGTATAAAATGCTCGTTGAATATCTTTGGGTATTGTTTTAGACACCGTTTGGGACAAATCATTATTAATATAAATTATTCAGCGCCATTGTTTCTGCTGTATTTTATTCATTTGCGGATACAAATATTTATTTACAAACATTTTTTTCTGCTTTTTCGATACAATTTAGTTTATTATATTTGGGGAGTATCCATTGTTAGAAGCTATTGTTTTAATTAAGTTTAACTCTTTTTGAAAGTTATTTTTGGAAACCGGTGTAGTTAATAATCTATTTATCATTGAATGAAAAGAGGCCAGTTTCTGTGCAAAGGGATGGTTTGATGTATTATGAATATTATAATATCTGTATAAGTTTCTTTTCTATAAATGTTGAAATCAATTTTGCCATCAATAATCAATCTTGAGAGATAAATCCAAAAAGTTTAAGCATCCATTATTATGGCCTATTTCTAAAGTTAATTTAATTTTTTCGTGAACCGAGTTAAGGTAATTCAAGAACATTTTTAACTGTCTCTCTGTACCTGACCATAAGCAAATAATGTCGTCTACATATCGTCTGTATAATAAAACATGTTTTAACAATGGAGATTAGCTATTAAATATTTTATCTTCCAAGTTGTTTAGGAATATATCTGCGACCCAAGGGCTTGTTGGAATTCAAATCGCCAAGCCGTCGTGTTGGTTTTAACCGGTAGTAAACTTAAACTAAACCAGTGGTGAACACAAAAATATAAAATATGTGTTTTATTTATTTATTTTTATATAAAACATGGCACCACAAAGTGAAACTGAAGTATTTTCGAATATTCAAGAAATAATTTCTTTAGTTTTGATATTAAGCTGTCAGTTGATGTGTCGGGGCGGTATTATTTAATACGGTCTGGTCTTTCAGAAGCAATTTTTTTTGAGAACACATATATACATTTTTCATTTGTTTGTCCTCAAGCACTGTTTTATAACATTTGAGAAATGTTATAGCAAAAAATCTAAACCCGTGCCATGCACGAGTTAATAGTCTAGTAATATTTTGACTCTCATATTTTGGATATATTTACTTCTTTGCTAACCATTGGCAGTAAAAACTAATTCAGATTTGGATTTTCCTATAAATATCTATACAAGCTACTTTCAGGACTACATGACTGTATCCATCTTTGAAACCAAATATGTGTAAAAATAGTATTTATGCCATTTTTTTTGTAATTCAAAGTAGCTGTACAGTTGTGCAACAGCTGAATTACTATGCAGAAGTTGGTCAATTTGAAACCCACACTGTGCTACTACCCTATGCAATAGCACTGGCATTTTTTCTAAATAGTTCTCGGGGTGTAAGGATATGACTTTGGTCAAAATTATTCTTAAAAAAAAAAAAGAGCAAATATAAAAAGATATTACCTCCTGGTTGGAATTGATGAGTACGGTGGTCATGTTATCGGCAACAAACCACTTCTGTCCCTTCATGACAATGGATGCCGGAGGTTCGTGTTCGTGACCGGAGTCCGCTGACCAAATCGTGGCAGTGGCTCCTCCATCCAGCTTCACGGAGCGGTGGAAACGGAAAGCGGTCTCCAGGGACCCTGCTCGCCTTACCAACTGCCAGCCTGAAAGGGATAGTTCCTGTAACATATAAGAAAGAACTTTATACCTAATCAATTATAATGATTTGAAGGTATAGCTATTAATATTTCTAGTTTTAGTGTACATTTTTACGTTAATTCATGTTTATTAAAAAAACAAATTATTAGTGTATTCATATATGTCATACATTTGCAAAAAATTATCCAAATTTTTACTATTATAAAAATTTGCATAAACATAACGTCGCTTTTCTTTTACAGAATTTGTACAGAATGAAATATTTGAGTTTGATAATCATGAAACACATATTATATTAGATTATTTTTTTTGAACATAGAGGATTGAGATTTTTGAATAAAGAAAAAAATAATTTGTGGGTTGGATCCGTTTTGCATATATTTGTCCAAATGTTTGAATGATTAAAAGAGAAGTAGAAAAACAAAACATTATTTGTTTAAGAAGTATTCATTCAAAAAAGGTTGAGAAAAAGATGTGATTGTAAAAATGCATAAAACGATTGCCAATTATTTAATTGTCTGCAGAAGGGTAGTTATTAAGCCCCGTTTCTTGGACAGAATAATGGAGAAATATTTTCTAGTATCAAAATTATTTGACGTCGAGCAACTCACTAGACTAAAAATATATATATAGTTATACCTTCTTCCCCTTGTTGTGGATCTTGACAAAGGAGCCGTCAGGGCACACATCAGATATTTCCAAGTCCCCCTTGCCAGAACGCATGATGGAGTATTGCGCCTCACTGCGTTCCTCGCTCTCGTCCACCAACATGCGCTTGCGAGCCGTCCTCATGGGAGTAGTACGCCTTACGGACGCTGATACAGAAGCTGTTGTCTTGGTGCTTTGGGTTGTGGTTTCTCCGGGTGAATTCGGAGTCAAGTTCAACCTAATTGAGTTGATGAAGGGTAGGTATAATGAATGTTTGAAATTTGATTGGTAAAAAAATTTACCAAACTTTACATATGCTGGAAATAAATTTCAAGGTAGACTTAGAAAATGGAGGAGACATTAAATCAAGAAAAAAAATTACTCGAGTCATTGGAAGTGATAAAAATACATGATACAGTGGAAGGAACATTGAACAATACAGACCACCAGACATCTCTCTTATGTGATCTCCACACTACAAAGGAATATGCAGATCTCTTAGCCACATCATCGCTATATGAGACTTTCTGTTGACCTCTCACAATCCACCTGGAAATTAGTGCAGCAGGCATTCAATGATGCAGTTCATGGCCTGCAGAACATCCCACTGGGCAGTGACCATGGGTGATAAGGCAGTTCAGGGCGCACCATTGCCTTTTCGGAGGAGAAGGCCCGGTTGAGCTATCGTTAAGTCTTCCACACGCGAGTCATTTCTCACATACTCTTCTAGCCAAGCTGTCATCCATCGTTCTTCTATAAAATGAATATCAAATCTCCAGATCCTCAGTCAGGAAGTATGTTGTGAGAGCCAGTCAAAATATCCTTAACTGGTCGATTGCCATTAAAAGCCTTAACAAACTCGCCTCTTTGCAGTTGTACTGGCCACACTATGTCCACCAGGACCTGGGAGGCATGGCAGTGGAGTTGACGTCAACATACCACTTTTAATACACATAATTTCATTATGAGTAACATGCCCAACATCAACATGATGACTACTAAGGCACACTCGTGAGCAGTATTCGGCTACAGAGTAGACCAAAAGCCATTCTGAGCGCCTGTGCATCACATCTCCAGATAGTGCCTGCTAGTTTAAATTCTATTTTAGATTGTATCCTCGAGGTCATTGATGTGAGTTGTATGTGAAGGCAAGGTATAATGTGCACATTCTCACAATTCATCCAGCGAAAGTTAGGTTTGAGGGTCTATTTGTCTGGGCATTATTGAGATGGAAAGCCGTAGCTGTATTCTTGACCTGATGGATCGACATGGAGAAACTTCTTGCTAAGTGTATTGAAAATTATTCATAAAAATACAACGTTCCTTTTGAACTATGATGATCTATAAAAAAAATTTCAATGAAATGTTTCCTCTTTGTGACTGTCAATTATAAACTGGCTTTTTGTATATATTATTCAATGCCTATGGGTACAAGCCATGCAGAAAGTCATTCATGGCTCACACGCATAGGGGGAAAGGGCAGATATTTGAAAATGTCAAAACATAGTGAAAAAGTAAATATCCATAGTGAAAAAGAAAATAACATTAGATAAGATTAATTGAAATAAGAAAATAAAAGAGATAAACTTGGTAGTACAATTATGACAACACAGATTAAACCGGTTAAAAGAAATTGATACTTTGTTGATCTTGGGATTGACTTATCATTATATCTTATATTGATAAGTGAAGATTATATCTAAAACAAATCAGGTCCAATTTTAAGTGCCAATGGTATGTGGAATTATGAAATTTCTATCCATTATATTCATCTGCTTTATCTGAATTTGTTGAGTGAACTAAATTAGAAAGCTGACTTAGAAAAAGTACTTTCGATATAATTTTATATTATACATCATCTATGTGTCATTTATTTTAACACATTGCAAGCGGTTACGTCACAGTCACCCAAGGCTGGAAGTAGGCCTTTTTTCGCTCTTTCGCCGATTACTCTAGGTACTCGTTAAAATTTGCATAACTTTTACAGTTTTTATCGGACTTAAAAGTTTTTTCTTTATTTGTACTCACCAGTATCTGTAAATTTTTTTCTTGTACATCAAAATACAATAATTTTTTTTGCCTTAAAACAATTAAAAATATTATTATCATTATAGTTTTACTTAAAGGAAAAAAATCTTAAAAAGTAAATATCAGTTAAAAAAAACTCATCACTGCTACCTATAAGTTTATAAGTGTTCATAACAGGAATCTTTATGTAACGGAACATTACAATGTACACAACAGTATCGAGTTTCACTGCGTTTTTTTATGAGCGGCACATACTCTGTCCGATACTTTGATTTGCCACTTATTACTATATGACGTAATTTATGGGTTCGTAGCAATCACTAGCAAAATAATTTTTTTTAACTTTTGTTGTGACCCGTAATTTAAGCACAGACTACGTAAACATGAGAATTCTCGTGTTCCGCTTTTTACCATTGGGCACCCGAACACGAGAATTGTCATGAGCCGCTTAGAATGTGTTAAGAATGAAGATTTCTACACTAACTGGATGTGAAATAGAACATAACCTCATTTTGCTTTCCTATTGTATCCGATACCCAAGAATAAGATACACTCCATCATATAGTTAGCCCAATACAAGCAATCAAAAAAACATGGTTATTCTTAAAAATAACAAGACAGTATATATTGTCATTTCTTAATAGGTAAACAATGACACAAATTAAAGGTTTATCATATTCTAAATAAGTTAAAAGTAAACGGAACGGGCAACATGCCTATCCTCCTCTCCCTCGAGCAATGTGCGATACGTGGCAATCTCCAGGTCCAGGCTGGTCTTGATGTCCATGAGCGCGGCATACTCCTTGAGCTGCTCAGCCATCTCATCGCGCATGCGCGCCAGTTCTGCCTCCAAGGCAGCGAGGTCCCCAGCGTGACGGGCACGCTCGCCCTGCAGAGTCTTCTCCAAGTCACGGCATCGGGCCTACGCAAATATTTCTGAGTCAGAATACAAACAAGAATATCTCGAAGTTCCATCCAGGTTCCTGACTAATGCCATAACTAGAAAATAATTCCCGAACAATATATGTACTGCGTAGCAGTTATATATAATGGGACCATCTTAAGACATTCTCATTTAAAATGTTTTCCCAGATAACTTTTATTTGGCTGGTTCCTCGAAAAATATTTTAAAAAGGTATCGCTGTATTTGCATAACTGACATAAGTCAAGCATTTGGTAACATAATATGTTAATAAAATAATAAAAAGTTATGAAAGATAAACCATGTTTGTAACCAAACTGATAGCAGTAACACCAGTACATAGTTGGGAACTGTTTGAATGGTCGAGTCATGGCATTCTACAACTTCAGGAAATGTAAGTGAAAGCAGTGTAACCTTAGGATATGACTCTACATCACATGTGAATATGTTAAAGTGAGCCAAAGAGGTTCCGATGTTAGATATTTTTATAAATAAGTAATATACACACAAATAAAAAAAACAGTGAAACATCCTTGTCTACAGGAGTTTTTAGCATTATGTTTAAGTTTCAATTCGAAAAATGAAAAAGATCTTGGCAAGGTTCATTGTGCAGACAAAGAAGACCTGAAGCTTTGATGAAGCCAAAGCAGGGTTGTATCCACAGAAATGGCTTAAATATGAGCATCCCCGAAATTGGCCAGTGGCTGTTGAGGTCTGTCAGATGTGGAAATCACTCATAAAAACCCACTCTAGATTGTAGTAGAGTCATAAGATGATATCTCTAAAATTAGATCTCACTAACAGGCACTTTGAAAGAGCTCCATTGAGGGCTTGTTAATACTCGTATCACTATAAGTTACAAAATACAAATGTTTTATTAAATGCACTTATTACTTTAATTCCTTATTACTTTAATTTTTAATGATTTTGTAGGAAAAAATGCAGTCAGTATGAATCTTGGCTATCTATTGGATCTGACAATTTTGTCAATTTCTGGCATATCTTTCACAGCTCAAATTATAAATGTCTGCATTTGCACCATTGATCAACCATATTAGTCTACCTGCTTGTATAGTAAAATTCAGATTTGACCTTGGATGGACAGAAATAAATATGAAACAAGATGCCCACATTATACAGCCTAACTAGGACTGGGCATACTTTACAAATTCAGGAATGCACACGCAATCACTGCGCTTTCACAAGTGTCCAATTTCAGAAATATTTTATGTCATTGTTTGGTAAGAAAATATCGGAATACAAATTTTTTGTTCATTTGCGAATAAAAAGTCTTAAGGAAAAATAAAATAAAAATCTTTTATGAACACACTGGAAATCAGCAATTTGATCAGTCCATTTTAATAATGGACTTTTGTAATTTTACAGAGCATACTTACATTCAGTGCAGAATTCTGTGTCTCCAACTCATTGATCCTCAGGCTGAGGCTGTCCACCTGCAGGCGCGCACTACGCAGCTCCTCCACGGCTAGCCCCGTGGCGTTGCTGTTGCGATTGGCTGCCGCCTGGAGTGCCTTGAGCTGAAAAACATCAAACACAAAAAACATTATAAAGGTTTGTTTCAGTTTGGAATTAAGGGTTTGGTTTTGAAAGAAAAAAAAACCATTTTTTTAGAAACTTGCCAGTCGATTTAATTCAATGTAAAGTAGACATGGGAATTTGTTCGAAATAAAATATCAGTCAAATGTTCCCTAGACGTTCATGTAGATGACCACTCTTGACCAAATATTTATTTACATTGATACCACCTCCCAGTAATAAGTCTTTATGGTACTACTACTGTGACAGGAGTGTATTCAAGGGGATCAGGGTGACAATGGCAAGTCAACAAAATAATTTTACGATTTAATTTGAATATAAAGGTGTTACTGTAGGCCGGTAGGGGTTTAGGTAGGTTAGCTACGTAGGCCCGAGAATGATGCTAGGACCGCTCAAGACGGGCGGCAATGCTGGTCCAGCAGAACGGCAGGTTAGCCCTAGCAGACGGCAACACTGGTCCAAGTAGAACGGCAATGCTGGTTCGGGCAGGGTGGTAGGGCGGCTCCAGCAAGTGGCAATGCTGATCCGGGTGGGATGGCGAGGTGTCTATAGCAGAAGGCAACGTTTTGGCTGGTGAATGATCCTCAGCTGGAACTGGCAGTTGTTTTATACCAGCTTGGCGCTGGTGCAGGCACAGATCTCAGGTGAAGTGAAGATCAGTCTTGTAGGCAACCAGGTGGAGAATCCGCCAGGCAAGACAGCCGGGTGAAGAATGAATTTTCAGGTGGAGAATCCAGAGAAGAGTGAATTTCTTTTGATCCGAGTCCACCCTTATTATAGCGACTACAATGTATTTTTGAACAGCATCAGTGGTTCGCTTATCATGTTGAGTGTTTGTTTTTACCATTCCTTTTCTGTTACGGTCGTGACTGGAATCGGCATCTGATATTTTCGTGATTAGGGCGTGGCTAGGGATTTTTACAGCCCCATTCATCAGGACCAAGGGTGCGGGCCAATTTTCTATCGGTGTGCTGAATGAATTGATTGAATATATTTTTTTTTCGATGTTTCTTTGGGATGGTGAATCTCATCACGACGGGTGATTGGTAGACTGGTGACGCCTATGGGCGCATCAAGATTTTCACACTATTATGGCCCATTTTCATCAATAACTTGACGAATGTTGTTGAAGATCATCAATTGACTGCAGATTGGTCGCGTAGACTCTGTCCTTATTATGTCTGCAATAAAGCTATTGTTTTTCTTGATGTGTGGCATGTAGCGCTGTCTTGCAGAAAGAACTCTCGAGATCCATATCCTCCAATTGAGGCCATCAAAAGTTTGTCAGGACGTTTCGATTGTATTGACCATTACAGTAACCGCTTTGCCATTCTCATTTTAAAAGAATAAAGCATAATGGCACCTCCAGCCCAAAAACCACACCATATTGTAACTATGCGAATGTATTGGTTGTCTTTTATACATTTGAGAATTTTCATTCCTATAAACATGACTTTGCTTATATACGCCGTGGTGAAAATGGACTTTGTCACTGAAGATGATTTTGTTACAAAATTCAGCATCACCTGCAATGTGCTCTAGAATCAAATAGGCAAACACATGGCAGTGCCAAGTCTCCAAGCATAAGTTCTTGCGTCAACTGAATTTTGTATGCACGTAGATCTTTGGTTAAAATTCAATGCATGTAGCTTCTGGAAATGTCCAATTGCTACAAACCAAATACTGATAAATTGAGGTTCTTGGACTACGAGTATTGGCGACACTTTCACGCACTCCAACAATATTTTCATTTGAATGAACACTACGACCACTTACTGGTATTTTTGCATTAAGACCTGAACCAGATGCCTCAAATTTACTGATTAGGTTGTGAATTGCAGTGTCACTTGGCATTTGATTACAACAAAAAATAACACAAAGTTTACAAATCATATTTACAACACAATACAAATCGTCATAAAAGGTTTGCAAGATTTTATATATTCTTCCATTTTGAAAAAGCATTTTACACATGAGAATACTTGACTAACAAACCTTTTCGGTTAATCTTGATTATAGCACTTGCATTTCATATACATATTTTATTATTATTATTTATACTATAATATGCCGTGCGCAGGAGTGGAATGAAAAAGATTGCAGGTATCCTTATTTATATAATACACTTTCCATGTAAACAAAGAGGCAAAGGATGATCAGGCCATTGCACCTGTCTCTTAGGATGTGCAATATTTGGGTTAATTATCCAACTTTTTGTATAGGTGTGAGTACTCATCATACGAAGAGTTGAAAAAACATATATTTTATTCTAACAAATTTGAGTACATTAACTTTCTTTAATATTTTAATGACAGGAAAAATATATTATTGAATGGGAATATAAAATTGTTGAACCCACTGGCAGGATGAAAGGATGAAGATGATATGAGTTCCTTACATGTTAATTCATAGATATGCTCCAGGAAGACCTCCAAAAAGATTAGGAAGATAGCCCGGAATCAAGATCTCAAGATATCAATCTTGACAAAATAGACCGCTGGTCTATGATTACTAGAACATGGTAGTCAGTGATTACTAACCTTAGCATCGTATCTGTTCTCCAGCTCCTCCCGGTTGACACGTACGTGTGCCTCCTGCTGCTCCCGCAGTTCTTGCAGCGATTGCTGCAGCTTGGCTTCGTACTGCTGCGCCAGTCGTCCATCAATTTCACTGATCTCTACCTGACGGCGGGACCGGGTCTCCGTCAACTCTTGCTGGTAGATCTGGAAACCAAAATGTTTATCACAGTATTACATAGGGTACTTTTAACTAAGATATTATAAGCTGGAATTTATGATTAGTCAAAAAGTTTATTATTCTTAGACCAGTTTCTACAAACTCGGATATTGACAATTGTTTGATGTTTGTTCTTGAAAATATGAAAGTCAAACTCTATAGAGGTATGTAATATAGGATTATCATTTTTAAGTGGATTGGTAAACAATTAGAAAAAGATCTCTTCTTCACCGCATGCACCCTACTGCTCGGATATCATGCCAACAAAACTACTGGCTGTTTTTGCATCTTAAGAAATTCTCACATCGTAACTCTTTGAAAGTGATGATCAACTGATGACGTGTTGATATAAAAAAAAAAACTGGCTGCAAGTTCTTTGAAACTGGAATAAGAAAGCTGGTAACACAATATCAAAACTGTATAGAAGTCAATGATGACTACAGTGAAACCCCGTCTTTACGTTTTTGAAGGGGTGTTTATTCACTTTTTCGAGAATTTTCCTTTTCTCTTGAATCAATAATGTTTTGCTGAGACATTATTTGAAGGGATTCAACGAAAAATTAAAAGAAATGTAAATTGACACACGAAATACACGACAATTGAAATTGTATGTCCACGACCGACACGTTTAAAACACAATCACTGATTGACCTGCCTACACAGTCTGCCTGCCTCTGATTCGCTAAATTTCCCACCAATTGCATCGTATTACACGACTCGTGTAACCTTGACCACGAGCGCTGCAGGTGCACACGTGTCTATAAATAGAAACAACATATTTCTGCTTCCTAATATTCATTTCAAATCGTCGCACATTTAATTAAATATGTTTATAAATTGATTTGCATTTTAAATATTTCAAACGTAAATTGCGGGAAATAAAAACGTAAAAGCGGATACTAAATGTACTAAAATAAAACGGGATTGTAAAAATTGAACGCAAATAGCGGGAAAACGTGAATTCCGGGCACGTAAAAACAGGGTTTCACTGTATGTGAAAAAATAATGGAGGTGTAGAGATAAATTTGTTATTCAGAATGAATTTCATACTGTCTATAATAACAATAAATCTACTACTAAATCATTACCTAAAAAATGAGAAGTATGTAATATTAAAAACACCAATTCAGATATTATTTACTTTTCTACCCATTATTTCACAAGCAATACGATCAAAATTCACACTTATTCAAATCACATTATGCTGCTTTTTTGATCATCATAGTTTTTGCAAAACTTCGTGTTTAGAAATGCAATCATTGACTGTTTATCAAGGTTTATCCTATTACTACACGAGTATATAAATGATGAATATTGAGAAAATTAAAAAGTATTTACTGTAGAAAAGTCCAAAAAAACGACATGATGTCCAATATTAATAAATTTTACAATTGTCGAGTTATCAAAAAACACATTTTCAGGTATAATTGAAATCATCGTAAATATAAAAACATACCTGATCTTTGAACATGAGCTCTTCACGGTAGCTCTGCAAGGTGTTCTCCAAGTCGATGCGGCACAGAGTCTCCTCCTCAAAGGACCTGCGCGTGTCTGCCAGGGCCTTGCGTACCTTCTCCAACTCCTTAGCCAGATCCTAGAAAAATATAATTTTGATTTTCATTATTCTGTAAAAAGGAGTAGAAAACATTTTTTGAAATGTTAAAGAGGCCTTAAGTGAAAATCATACTAACCCCCATATTAAAATTGAGTACCAACAAGATTTAAGTCCGCAACCTATGATGGGTGGCAAGATAGACTTTTTACCAACTACGTCATGGAGGTTGTTGTAAAAGTTACTAAGACTGAGATGGAATTTTACAATATGAAATCCGGTTATAGAATACAATTCATATATACGAGGGTGGTCCGATAAGTACTTAGCCTACAAAAGAATAACAAAAATTTTGGAAAAGTGGCGATTTATTTCTCAACATAATCTCCTTTGAGTTCGATACACTTGACCCAGCGATGATCCAACTTCTTTAACCCGTCTGAAAAAAACGTTTCTGGAGGTCTGCAAAGTAGGCCTCCGTGGCGGCGATAACCTCCTCATTCGACTCAAATTTCTGCCCGGCGAGTGACTTTTTCAAATTTGGAAACAAAAAGAAGTTGCACGGGGCCAAATACGGTGGATGGGGCAGCAGTTCGTAACCTAATTCTACCAATTTGGCCGTGGCGACGGTGGAGGTGCGAGCCGATGCGTTGTCATGATGGAAGAGCACTTTTTTCTTCGCCAAATGGGGCCATTTTTTCTACAATTCGGCGTCGAATCGGCCCAATAATTCGGCATAGTAGAGCCCTGTGACCGTTTTGCCTTTCTCCAGGGAGTCGATGTAGATCACACCTTTTGAATCCCAGAAAACGGTGGCCATCACCTTTCCGGCCGATAGGACAGTCTTCGCCTTCTTCGGAGTACGTTCGCCGGGTGAAGTCCACTGTTTCGACTGTTCCTTGGTCTCGGGTGTGTACCAGTGTATCCATGTTTCGTCGACAGTCACGAAACGACGCAGAAACTCCCTCGGATTGCGCTTAAACATCGTCAAACACTGCTCTGAAGTGGTCTCACGGTTGCGCTTGTTGTCCGGAGTGAGCAAACGCGGCACCCATCGCGCCGACAGCTTTCTCATGCCCAATACTTCATGCAGGATATGACCCACGCGGTCTATTGAGATGCCTACTGTCTCAGCTATCTCGCGCACCTTCAATCGGCGGTCTGCCAATACGAGATCGTGGATTTTTGTCACGTTATCCTCCGTGGTAGCCGTTTTCAGGGCACCTGGGCGTGGCTCATCAAAAACCGACGTGCGACCACGTTGAAACTCGTTAAACCAATTTTGGACAGTCGCCATCAAGGGGAGAAGAGTCACCGTACACAGCATCCAAGCACTCTTTGATTTCGCTGCGCGATTTCCCTTTCAAAAACAAGAATCGAATCACCGACCGATATTGCTCTTTTTCCATTTTTCTCAAATCCGCGGACACGCTCGCTTCCACACGCGGTCAAAACAAAATTACGCGTCCGATTGGGCTGAAATTTTGACAGTAGCTGTCAACGAGAATGTACTACGCGATAAAAAAATTCTCTTGCGATAGTGGTGCCATCGGGCGGTGAGTCTAAGTACTTATCGGACCGCCCTCGTATATATACATAACATATTGATGAACTTTGAACAATCCATCTATATAAATTTGCACTGGTTGGAATGGGAAAAACAAAACCAAGGATGCATAAATCATGGAAACCAAAAAAGGGCTCTAAACAAACTTAGCTTGGGTGGAATGATAATGTGGAAAATGACACAGGAATCATATAGAGAGACATAGACATATGGAGGTATTTAATTGCAGAGACCAAGTTCCAAGATTGAAGATAGAATTTTTGAACACTTATTCACAGCAAAGTGTAAACACTTATTCACAGCAATATCAATTAAGTTATACAATTTTTTTGTAAAAAAAATATAGAATAAATAAAACAAAAGAATCACAATCATTTCAGATATTTTGCTGTTGTTATAATTTGAAAACATCACATACATTTTAGTGTAAGTTCCAAAATACTAATAATTTTACCATGATTTATCATCTTAAAATAATATCAAACAACACTGATTTATTTTAAATTGAATACCCAAAAAATAAAAATTATGACAGTCAACCCTCGCTTCAAACTGACGTTGCACACAACTCACTGATACTGATATGCCCGATGTGAGAAAACTGACCTAATGAATTGCGAATGTGGATATAATGATGCCAAGATCATGTTGTGTATTAAATTACTTTGAGCAATTGACACACACTAATGGAATTGATTTTAAACATACTCAGTGATATTTATGTATGTTAAATATTAAATTTTCTTTCCTTTCTCTGAGGAAAAAAATATTTCATAAATATCATCATTCTATTTGACGCATGATCACATTAAAAATTTTAATTGAGCAAATCTGGAAAGGTGAGTAAGGAAAATAAAATATAGAAGAATGTTAATGATCAGTATTGGCTTGAGTTTATCCTGTGAAGAAGACAATCCATATTATGGGGCTGATATTGCAAGGATGAGGGACCAATTAAATCATTTCTTTCAATGATGGTCTTGTACAACAGATCCAGAAGATTCTCTAAAACTCATTGGCAGTGGAAGGAATGTACTTTTCCTGCAGAAAATAGACAGCACGCTGATGGTGACTTGACCAGATTCAGGTATGTGTTTTTACCTGCAACTCATCCTGCGCCTTCTTCTTGTCAGCAAGTGCAGAGTTGTATTTGTTGTTGTACTCATTAGCTCTGCTCTCGAACATGCGGGACGCATTTTCAGCATTTGTCAAGTCCTTTGTCTTCTTGTCCAGTCTGAAACCAAAAGGAAATTCAAAGGTCAAAAAACATTAAATTTGATTTAATATTGAAATTTGCTCCGCACACTTTTTACCACACTTCTTTCTACATAAAGTGCAAGTATTCTACTCAAATCGATTGTTCAACCAGGCTGAATTTTTCCGACCGTATTTTGATATAAACAACGTACTTGATTATCGAAATCTTGATCAAGGCATAGTTTAGGTCCAATCGAATATGGGGCAGGATGTTGCAAAATTGCTCCTAATTCAGACACCATTCGAGTTATAATGATCAAACTTGGTAGGGCTTGTTGAGCGGTTGGTAGGATTTGAAAAATAATTTGATCGAGTTTGGGTTTAATCAAAATATGCAAAAAAAAACTTAAAACACCAAAAATGCACACATATAACATATATATTACACACACACACGTACTCCCGCACGCACACACACACAATATGTACGCTCGAAGATTATAACAAAAAAACGATAGCTAAACTTATGAAGTTCGAAGCTGTTCAGAGCCCACTCATTTGGGGAATCGGTGGACTTGGATTTTTTTTTTCCAAATTTGTTACTTTTACGAAATAAAAAATAAACCGCATTCTTCCATTTTATTTTTAACTAGCACGGTAAACACCGGGTACCTACCTATTCGTAAAATAATCGCGAAATATCGCAAGTTCCCGCCAAACGAAAGCTTCGCGGAAATACCGCGAGATCGCGGTAGATGTGTCGAGCAGTCAGCGCGGCGAGAGAAATTCATCGTTTATAACCGTTGGAAGTCGCCCAGCGAATTACAAATTAAACGTAAACATACATATGTATGTAATCGAGATTATGCACACGCGAGGCAAGCGCTCGATTATCGCGACTCCCTCCATTCGGCGGCCGAGTGTTGACATTACCAAAAAATATCGGAAACCCGCCGTGCGGGCGTTGTGTCCGCCAACACGGAATATCGTTGAT
Organism: Odontocerum albicorne; assembly: GCA_949825065.1. Taxonomy (NCBI): domain Eukaryota; kingdom Metazoa; phylum Arthropoda; class Insecta; order Trichoptera; family Odontoceridae; genus Odontocerum; species Odontocerum albicorne. Next base: position 46,080,516 of record OX463839.1, read on the forward strand.
CGTACATATATGCAATTCTGATCGATAAGAGCTTGGACCTTAAAGATAAATATAAAACTTAGGTGTGTTTATACACTACACAAAAACGAGCGAATCCGTAGGTGGTCTACTGCTTTCATTACAATTTGCTTCAATACTGTTGAGATCCATTCACGAATGTTTTATTTAAATTATTCGATCAATATGTGCAGGGCGTAAAGTAATCTAATCTCAATATTGTAAGTTTAGATTAGATTACACAAATTGTACAATGTGTATCTAAATATTGCACGGATCATTCAATGGTGTTACATTCCGCAAAAGCACCAATTAACACCTAAAGCAAACAATTCGAATAGGTAGATATATCAATATTTATGTATTTGAACGGTCATTGGCTTTTTTTGATACCATGATTAAAATACAACATATTGAATTAAACATTAACATGTAAGCAGCGTATGAAAAATATTATATAAATGCGTTAAATGACAGCGAAAATTATTAGATAAAACTTATAAATAAAGTGTCGTAGAATACAGCGAATGTACTCGTATTAAAATTATACCAAAATTTTATTAAAATATTATATAAACAAAACAAGAACCTTTGTGATTTCATGAAGATTTAGTTTCACACTTACTTACATTGATCTGATCTAGAGGCATAACGAGATGAGTAAGATTCCGATATTTGTTTAAAATTAAGAAAACGTGGTTAAATCGACACACTCAGAATAAGTTCTATGGTATCAAATAAAATCGATTGAAAAAAATCTTATCGTTACAAATATCGGGATTGTAGATAACTAACGTTTTAAATACGCATGTATAGATTATTAAGGTACGGAAGAGAAATCGATTAAATACTTTTTAAATTTGCTAATTGGACATGGTATTATTATAGAGCAGCCAGTTGGAACCCTTACAAGGTTTGATGAAGACACGAACTATTATTTTTTGTTAAGAACCAGTGATGCTGCCTGCTATCGCTTGTGCCTTAGAAATTGACAGTTTTTCGATGTCACGAGGGGATGTTATTTATAACGATTATAAATGTGGTGAGCAAAACGCAACTTTGAAATTACTAAATCAAGTCGAAAAGGATCTGAATATTGGAAAATAAAAATAAATAAAATCGATCAACAAAGTCTACCTGAGCACGAGTGATTATCTAATTAATACAATATTTTACAAATTTAAAAGAAATCTTATTTTAGAATGCAAAAGGTATGATAATTAAACGCGTTAAAATATGCTTAAATAAAAAAAATGTAGCATTTTCGGGCCCAAACGATCTAAAATATACCCTGATCAATGAAAAAATAATCATTGATAAAGTATTAATGGTCCGAACGAACTGAAGGACGAATGAACACATCGGCTTACCAACTCCGCCTAAATAAGGCATGGAAACCCTAAAACCGTCCCTGGATTCGATTGAAACAAAAATAATTTTGCGCCCGTCACTACGAATTTTGCACACGGCGTTCGGTGGTGAAAATGCAAAACCTCGATCCCATCAATCCAAATTTAACATCGATTTGTAGCAATCAAATGGCATATTCTGCGAGTTAATTTGTGTAATATATATTTTATACATTCAAATATAAAATTATAATTAAACTGACTACTTAATGTATAAATTAGTCCGATAATATAATCGCGAGGTTTTTCGATTTCAGCGAAGGACGATGACGCGATGGATGACGTGATGAAAGCATCTTATTCCGAGCCGAGTCACGGCCGCGGAGTGGCAACGGAGATGACGTAATGCGAGTCGGTAAAGAGTAGAACCCTTGCCGGTCATTGTCAACAATCATTGAACATAGAAATGCAATGAAGATCCAATCCACAAAAACACATTATTTAGTTTATTCTTAGAAATCTCGGGTAAGAAGCATTTGTGTATATAAAAAATATTCAAAAGGAAAAAGGTGTTCAATTCAATAAAACTATACAACCCCGTGTACTGATAGTTAACTGATAAAGCGTATTATGTTAAAAATGGTAGACTATGGGT